>JAHRHZ010000125.1:3306801-3321371 GCA_024137785.1 Ginglymostoma cirratum | reverse complement strand
GCTGTGTTCATCCAGCTCGAGACCTTGTTATCTCACTTGTTAAGGTAATGTCTATCATCCTGGTTACCATCAGTCTAACTTTTTGCATATCTCCTACATTGTTTAGGACAGTTAGGACTGGAACAGAGTACATCTCCAGCAATGGCTTCTCTTCCTGTCCCCAATCACTCTGGTTTTAGAGCCCTTAGGAGGTCACCACAAAAGTACAGTGTACAGCATAAAGTAAAATTGGAAACTTAACTGAGAACAGAAAAAGAACTCACACTCAATCCCTATTAAACAGATACTTAAGAGCAAAGTTATTAAGCACCTCCAGAAAATGGTAATTAATGCAAATAATGGTTAGGGTAGTGGAAGCAAATTCCTAAAGTAGTTCCAGTAACAACCGGACCCTGATGGGATATGAAAACTGTGGTTAATCAGGATGTACTAGCCCTTATCCTATGAAAATATCAATATCGTGACACAGCTTCAAAATTGGTTCTGACCAAACTTCATTCTGGTGATGTTGCTGAGTTATTATAAAGCAACTCAGCGCATCACCACAAGCAGGAGGCATGAGGTACACAAATCCTAACTGTCTGTGATCTCAACAAGCTTTTGTTTGCCCGTACCAAATTATTGCGTAATGTAATAAGTACAGTGGTAGGAAATGTGGTTATACGGAACTTGCAGATTAATTAGTGTAAAGAAAAAGGCAGTCAGCAATAACTCCATTGAATTGCAGAGATGAATTATACATGACGCATGAACTGTGCCTCTTCCTGTATGGATGCTGCTGAAACTGCAGGGTTTCTATCATTCTTATTCTTGTTCCAAGCATTTATAATTTGGTCACAATCTCTTGGAAAGTTCAAACATTCCAGGTTGATGAGCTTTTACGAAATTAGCCTGAAACATTAACTGTTGATGTCTCCATGGATATAGCCAAGTCTGCGTATTTCTACCACTTTTGTTTTTCACTTTACCAGAGTAACATCATGCTCTTTTTAAAAAAAAAGCAAGCAGATCCATTGTAAACATCTGAACAGAAAGATCAGGCACTTCCAAAATGAACATGTTTACGATAACTATTCAGTATACTATTGAAGGAATGTTTCAAGTGCAGTGGGTCTTGAACCCATAACCTTCTAACTTAGATGCAGTGAGTCAAATTGGCACTTAAAGCCAAGCTATCAAAGTAAACATGCAATTCTTTAAAAAAAGACTTTGATTTCTGAGCCAAGAATAAACAGAAATATATTGAAAACTGAAAAATAACCCTTTTCCTCAGATTATAAAAATGTAAAATCAACAAACAGATCTAAAAATCAACTGTAGTTCCGTGGTAGTTACAGTATATAAATTGGTTGAAGCAAAGTTCCCAGCCCTCATTACAACATTAGTCCAAACAGGAGCTGAATTCTGGAAGCAAAGAGAGTGGTCCCTCTAAATGCCAAGGCACCATTTCATAAAATGGGACATGAAAGAAGTCTGGCAAAACTGAATCAATGGTTTCTCCAACAAAATGTTGCTAAATTTGATGCAGAATAATACACCTAGACTGATAATTCCTGTGTTAGAGAAGTTAAAGAAAAAAATTATTTTAACCTCAACCAGCTGTTAGGGAGGAAATACCACCCTAAAATGTCAACTAAAACAAACTAACAGATTTACAACATTTTCAGACTAACTTATTTGCTTTCCCACATCTTGTGAAGTACAATCCTTGCTAAAGCAAATTAATTCTAAAAACAAAATTTGGCACAAGTTTGCCAGAGTTTAGTCCTGAGAATTAATACTTTCCATGATTCTCAATTGAAGCACCTACAATTAGTCAAGCATATTCATCTCTGTGGGGTTGTTCATTATAATTAACTGTCAGCTATTAACCAAAAAACTTGATAATTAGCCTTTTGCTACAAACAATGGCCTGAAATGTGCCATAATCAGGACCAAGCAAGCATGCTTGCCACTACTCAAAAGATCAGGGGCGTAGTCTGAGTATTCAGGTCACACCATTCAGGAGAGCTGTTAGGAGGCACTTCCACATACAAAAAGGGTAAGGACGGTTCAGAACTCCCTTCCACAAGTGTTAGTTGATGCTAGATCAGTTGTTAATTTTAAATCTGACTTTTTTTAGCCACAAAAAAAAGGTATTAAGGGATGGGCCAAAGACAGGTGCACAGATTTAAGCCACAGATCAGCCATGGTCTCATTAAATGGCAGAATAGGCTTGCAGGACTGAATGATCTACTTCTGTTCCTACATTCTATCTTTCTCCATTAGAGAATAATTTTTTTCACCAAATCAAGGTGATATCCTGGCGTGCAGCAGAAGTGACAGTGTGGTTGCCCATCTTTGCTGGTGTGCTCACACAACAAATCAGGAAGATAAAAATACTGAAGCCCCATTTTAAATTTAGTTTCAGATAGTGAAAGAAACATGGCTATGGTAGCTACCATCTAATTATTTAATAGAAAGTAGCAGACATTTTAGAGAAAACACTTAAAAATATGCACTATTTCTAGTTATTTAAGAAATCTAACATACCTCAAATATAAAATTAACTTACTTAGGGCCGGTAGGAGTCTCTGGCAATAATCACAATGATGTTAGCGATGGTCTCTAAAAGACTGAGGCTCACTCACTAAATGTAGCCTTTACTGAGTTTTTTTTAAAAAGAAAAAGACAGTTAAGCTGGCAGTTTTTAGGAATTCACAATTGCAAGGGAGGTGGTAGTGTGTAGACAGCACACCCTACGGATGGGTGCAGACTCTGGAGTTCCACATCATCTTGCATACAATTGACCTTCCGAAGTTGTCAGCATCTGTGGAGTTGACAGTGGATGCTGACAGTTTTGCTATTAATCACAACAAGATTCAGGTCCATCTATAATCCACATGTAATACCCAGCATTGAACAGAAAGAGAAGAATGATAAAAACAGTAATAATGGCAGATTCTTCTGCACGTTATGATACTGGCATGGCACCATCTTTCTGACTGGTAATATAGCTAACATAGTTACAAATAGGTATTTTCACAGCAGCACATGGGTAAGATGGGGATGCAGAAGATACTCAGTGGTATTAGCCATGGCTCAGATGGTAGCCTGTCACCTTGAAGTGTGAAAGTTGTGGCTAAAGTTCAACTTCCAATGTCAGTCTTTGCAGTAATGTTCAGGCTGACATTGCACTACACAGTCAGAGGTTCTGACTTTGAACTGAAGTATTCCGCCGTGTCTTCGTATGCCCCATTAGGTGAATAATGAAGATTACACTATTATTTAAGAGAGTGGGGAAATCATCCAGCATCCCTGCTGGTATTCATTACTGTACCTGAGGCAAACAGATTTATTTAGTCATTTAGCTCATTGCTTTTTGTGGGAGGTTGTGCAAGCTTGTTGTCTCACTTCCTACATTACAGTAGTGACTACAGTTCAAAAGTATAATCATTAGATGTGAAGCTCTTTAGTATTTGAAAAGCACTAGTTAAATACAATTTCTTCATTTTACTTATCTAGCACCTGTGGAGTCTCTGGAAAACATTGAGTGGCACCATGACTCTGCAGTACTGCAGAAGATAGTACGGTTGACCTACGTAACAATTCTACCTTTGCACCAGTCATTGAGATAGTGAGTACAAAAGTTATACATACAAAATAGTTGAATTATTAATTCATTGCTTATTGAATAATTTGGGTACTCAAAAATGAATAACAATCTATTCTGGCATATTTTTCGTGATTACTGTTATGGGCCCATTTTAGAGATTGATTCTGTCTAATAAAACAAGATTATAATTTCTAGCAGGGGTTGATTAGCTCAGTTGGCTGGAAGGCTGGTTTGCAATGAGGAATGATGCCAACAGCATGGGTTGAATTCTCACACCAGCTGAGGTTACCATGTAGGACTCTCCTTCTCAACCTTAGTACTCAGGTTAAACCTTCACCAGTCACTTCCATCTAATGAGTGTCGTCCTATAGTCTGGTGAGACTATGGCAACTTCACGTTTTTATTCCCCAGCTGTAGACAAATGAAGGGAGACAGAACTTTGAACAAGAGGAAAACTATAACTGATTAAATTTGGTAATCATTTCAATAAAGTAACACCACACACCAACAAATGACAAGAAGTGCCACTGTTTTCACACTTGCCACTTCTTTGTATTATAAGTTTTACAAGTATTCTGCTAGTCCTTCAGAAATCAGTTTACAGATCATACTTGGATCAGCATGAGTGAGGGGAGCATCATGCAAAAAGTAAAAAAAGAAAAAGCAACTACCAAGAACCCAATCAGCTAGTCTTTCTCAAAATGATGATACCATCTAGGTTAAGATAGATCTAATATTTTTGAATCAAAAAGGTGATTCTTGAGGCAGCAATTTTAAACATGGTGTTCGAGTCACATGTTGCTTGAACTGGCATTCATGCAGTCTCAATAATCAATACTTCTCAGGATTACTTACCTGTTATCAGTCATGGTTTTGTCACACTCAATGTCAAACTGCCATCTTTCCAGCACCTCATTAGTTTCAATGCTGTTGATGACCACCACAAGCCTTTGAACAAAGTGATTACATAACCAATCTGAAAACAAAAACACATTTAAAGATAACCACTATTCTAAAAAGGAGAAAACAATAATTTAGCCAATACAACCTCTGATCTGATTACAATACTGAATTGCATCTATTGTTGAAAGAACCTGACAAATCTCCAAACCTCAAGCTGAATAAACAACAATTTCTATATGATTTTGTCACATCTTTTGATAAGTTTAATATTTGCCATTGCTAAAGAGAAATGAATTCCTAATCAGATTGGCAGATTTCTACCCTTAGTGAAAACAAAGAATAACTTGGCAGGTAGCCTAACATTAGCTTAAACTTTCTCTGCATTCCATCCAGTCCAAACAAACATCCGCTACATCATTGTTATTTCACAAGATTTTTTTTTGGGGAAAATGATAGAAAGATAAGAACAGAAGAAATATGGCACAGTAATGCAGATGCCAGAAATCTGAAGTAAAAGCAGTAAGTAATGGAGAGACGCAGGGGGTCTGCAGAGAGAAAATGTTGTGTTAGACATGACTTGCGTTCAGAATCACACTAAAGAAGCATATTGCAGTCCAACCATTAACACACCTTCTCATTGCACATATGCTGCCAGAACAGAGTTTCTCCAGCAATGTGATGCAAATAAGGAGTGGTCATACATGAGAGATAGTAAGAACTGCCGATGCTGGAGTCAGAGGTAACAGTGTGGAGCTGGAGGAGCAGAGCAGGCCAGGCAGCAGAGGAGCAGGAAAGTTGACATTTTGAGTCGGGACCGTTCTTCAGAAATGGGGGAGGGGGAAGGGAGCTCTGAAATAAAGAGAGAGGGGGGGCAGGTAGGTGGGATAGCGATAGGTGAGTGCAGGTAGGCAGTGGTGGGGATTGATCCATGAGGTGGGAGAGAAGGTGGACAGGTGTGTCAGGGATAAGAGGGTGGGTTGGTCATGGGATGAGGCCAGGGGTGCCATGATTTTGAAACTGGTAAAATCCACATTGAGACCATTGGGTTGTAGGCTCCCAAGGCAGAATGAGGTGCCGCTCTTCCAGTTTGCAGATGATGTCATTGTGACACTGGAGGTGGCCCAGAATGGACATGTCACCCAGGGAGCAGGAGGGAGAGTTGAAATGGTTCACAACTGGAAGGTGTCATCGTTTGTTGCGAACAGAGCACAGATGCTCTACAAAGCAGTCTCCAAGCCTCCACTTGATCTCACCGACGTACAGGAGGCCACATCAAGAGCAGCAGATACAATAGACAACATTGGCAGATGTGCAGGTGAACCTGTCTGATGTGAAAGGTTTTTTTGGTTCCTTGGATGGAGGTGAGGGGGGTATTGTAGGGGCAGGTGTAGCACTTCCTGCAGTTGCAGGGAAAGGTGCTGGGGGTGGTGGGGCTAGTGGGGCACGTGAAGCGGACAAGGGAGTCATGGAGAGAGCGGTCCCTATGAAAGGCAAATGGGGTGGGGAGGAAAATATATCTGTCTTTGGTTGTGGGGTCAGAGTCCAGGTGGTAGAGAATGATACATTGAATACAGATGTTAGTAGGTGACATGTGAGGACAAGGGGGATTCTGTGTTTGTTTTTGTTGCAGGGAGGGGATGTGAGGGCAGAGGTGCAGGAAATGCAAGAGATGCAGTCTAGAGTGTTTTTGACCACTGAAGTGGGGGTGGGGGTGGAGTTGCAATCCTTGAAATAAGAGGACAGCTGGGATGTTCGGGAGTGGAACACTCCATCTTGGCAGCAGACATGGCAGAGGAGGAGGAATTGGAGTAGGGGATCGCATTCTTGTGGGAAGGTGGGAGAGGATGTGTAGTGTAGATAGCTGCAGGAATCGGTGGGCTTGAAATAGATATCGGTTTCGAGACGGTCACCAGAGATGGGTCCGAGAAGGAGAGAGGTATCAGAGATGGTCCAGGTGAACTTGAGGTTGGGGTGAAAAGGTGTTAGTAAAGTTGATGAACTGCTCAAGCTCCTCGTGGGAGCATGAGGCATTGGCGATACAGTCATTGATGTAACGGAGGAAGAGGTGGGAGATAGTGCCAGTGTAGCTGCGGAAGAGGGACTGTTCCACGTATCCTACGAAGAGGCAGGTATAGCTACCTTTCCCTGCAATCGCAGGAAGTGCTACACCTGCCCCTACACCTCCCCCCTCACCTCCATCCAAGTTAACCAAAAAAAGCTTTCACATCAGATATAGATTCACCTGCATATCTACCAATGTGGTCTATTGCATCCGCTGCTCCCGATGTGGCCTCCTCTACATTGGTGAGACCAAGCGAAGACCGCTTTGTACAGCACCTGCGCTCTGTTTGTGACACACAACACCACTTTCCCATCATGAACCATTTCAACTCCCCCTCCCACAGCAACATGCCCAACCTGGGCCTCCTCCAGTGTCACAATGACACCACACAAACTGGACGAGCAGTACCTCAAAATCCACCTTAGGAGCCTACAACCCAATGGTCCCAATGTGGACTTTACTGGTTTCAAAGGCTCCCACCCCCAGCCTCATCCCATGACCAACCCACCCTCTCAACCCCACCTCCTTGACCTGACAAACCTGCCCATCATCTCTCCCACCCATCCACTCCTCCCACCTCACTGACCAATCCCCACCACTGCCTACCTGCACTCACCTACCACCATCCCGCCGACTTTCCCCAGACCCACCCCTCCTCTCCATTTATTTCGGAGGTCCCTCCCCCATTTTTGAAGAAGATGGGTCCAGACCCAAAACATCAACTTTCCTGCTCCTTTGATGCTGCCTGCCCTGCTGTGCTCCTCCAGCTCCACACTGTTGTGCATCTATCAGACCCTGCTTCAGCATTCAGGAAAAATCACAGCTGATTTTCAACATCAATTCTGTTTTCCTGTTTGATCCTCAGAACTTTTCATTTCAAGACCAAAAATCTATTAAATCTATTTAAAAACAAGTTACAACACTGAACACTTCTGCTCTCCATTATGGAGAATGCCAAGGATTCACAACTCCAACTTGAAAAATCAAACAAACCAACACTCATCCAAATGGTCATTTCCTTATTCTGAAACAATACGCTCTTGTTTCAAATTCAGCAACTGGAGAGGTGGCCTGTGTCAATCCCTTCAGAATGTTTTACTTCATTTAAGTCACCTCTTAATTTTCTAAACTACAAGTATAAGTCAATTCTAGTCAAATCTTCCCTTAACTACATCATCCCAGAAAATGCAATGGGAAAATACCACAATTCTTTTGTTGGACCTTCAAACATTCTTCAGGTTATTTGTTGCTTCAGTCAGTCAATCTTTTTTCTCTTGTTCACTCCTTTACATCTCATAGCACCAGCAACTTATGTACAATGATAATACTCAAAAGAGCCAGCACAAGAAGATAGATAACGGGGAGTGGGCACACTCAGGAAAATGCACTACATTAGGTTTCTTTCATTGGCCAGGACACAGACAACTCCTCTGCTGTTTCAAAAGCAGGTCTTGGAAACTTTTATGAGGGGACACATGGGCCTTAGGTTGATATATCATCTGAAAGACACCATCTACAAAAGTGCTGGACAAACACGCCCTGGAGCATGGAATTAACTCAATCTACACTCGAGGGGTTGAATGTCCTACTGGTTTCCGGTCAACATTATTCAGTGAAGCCAGCATGTGGAGAACAGACTTCCAAAATTTTACCAAAGACTACCAAAATTAAAAAAGGTCAAGATAATTTTTGAACTTATATTTGTGACTATAGTCTAGGTGTGGTCTGGTCTTGTGAAAAGATCTTACAAATATCAAATGCTAAAAAATTACACAATGCAAAATTGAAATCAACCAAATCAATACCTTTTAGCTGGCCAACGACATTCTTTAAGTAGTTGTTGAGGGTGGGATCTGTTGTAACAAGCATTGTAAGGCCATACTTCTGTACACGTGTGAAAGATTCTGGTGGATAGATTCCACGTTGGTACAAGATGCTATTGATCCCATAATCTAAAACAAAACAGTAATTGACAATTGCATTTACATGAAACAAAACTGAAGTGCTTCTTCAGGTTAGTAAACAATATTCTGTATTGAGTCAAAACCCTTAATTATTGAAATTTACATCCTAAAATGCATTTCCATGACAGACGTCATAACATTCTTGCACATAATACACTATGATTGACAAAACATTTTTCCGTTCACTAATAATCATACAATAGCGATAATTAAGCACAAATAACTGAACAGTATAGTTGGCTATAGCATCCTTTAACTATATCAAATGCAAACTGAGACCAGGCTGATTAAGTACAGCAGGCTATCCCAAAACCACTGGGCACCAGGTAAATAAAGGTCAAACCTTAAACAAATTTTAAGCACAAGAACAGGTTAAAATACATATCTGAGCTGTTAGTTTCACTTGGAAACCCAAATGGTTTTGGAATCATAGAATCTCGAGAGTGGGCTGAATGGCCTGCTTCCACACTGACCATCCAAAGACCATCCCACCCAGACCCATTCCCGTACCCAATCACTGTAATCCTGCATGTCCCTGGACACTATGGGCAATTTAGCACAGTCACTCCACCTAACCTGCACATCTTTGGACTGTGCAAACAGGAACACCTGGAGGAAACTCACGCAGACATGGGGAGAATCTGCAAACTCCACACACAGTTCCCCCAAGCTGGAGTCGAATCCAGATCCTCAGCACAATGAGGCAGCAATGCTAACCACTGAGCCACTTTTTCTGCCAGGAAAATGACTGTGGGGGTAGGGGGATGAAACTACAACTTATGTTGCAATAGAAAATTAGAGACATTAATATGCAACCTGGAATTTCAAAAGAAATCTCTTTTCACATACAAATGTACTAATTGCTACATGGTATGATTAAAGAACTTAGGTTAGATAAGTACAAGCAACAAAAAGAAACACAAGGGTGACAAGAATCTTATTAGAGCAAGAATACCAGCAAAGCTGTTGGGCCTAGTGGACTGTTTCTGTGCTGTATCTTCTGCGTAATGAGGAAAGGTTATAGTCATAAGTCAGCTGTAAATTTGTTTTCGCTAGATACAATCCAGAAATAAAACAGTAGTTTCTATTGCCTTAGCTCAATAAGATCTAGTTGGTAAAGAAAGTAAAGAAAGCTCATGTTTCCAAAAAATCTGTTGGATTATAACCTGGTGTTGTTTGATCTTTGACCTTGTCCATCCCAGTCCAATATTAAAGAAAGCGAGACCACTATTTACACAGTAACTTATCAAATCTCAGAAACATTGAAAAGCAGATACAATAAATTACTGTGAAGTACTGCGTCTATGCGCACAAATGCAGCAGTTTTGTAGATAATGTTTTTACAGGCAATAAAACAAAGGTCAGTTAATTGTTCTGTGATGATAACTGTGGATAGAGGAATGAGTCAGAACAACAGGCTCCTCACACCTTTTCAATAAAGGATGTAGAATCTTTAATATTCACTTAAACAGATTTGAAGGAATACAGATGGCCAGAGTTCTTGGAACAGAGTAAGCTAGAGTTGCACATCAGGACCATGTGGAATCCTCAATGCTTCTGACTGTGGGAATTGCTCAGGAAACAAATTCTCTAGGGTAATTTGCATGTCTAGAGCCCTTTGAAGAACCCATTAAAAGAGGGGAACTTGGAGAATCCCAACTTACATGAGCTTTACAGATACTAAAGAAAAATGGATTAAAAAATGTAATTGCCACTCAATTACTAACTGACCACCCCTAATTCCCCACCGCACCACTCCCCACATTACACTGCACACCACCAAACCCCAACCCTGCTGGGATGATATACGTACTCTCACTGACCTGAATTTGAGATGTAGCTTCTTTCTCCTCCTGCTGATCTTTTACTTCTGGAAGTCATATCCTGCCCCTTCCTGAAATCTGACAATCACAAACCCAAGCTCCCATCTGATGGGCCAGATACCCCTCACTCTGACTAGACCATAGCCTGAGTCTAACTTCCCTAACAATCTCAATCCCAGACCTGATGTCCTCCACCCACCAGTCAGCCCCAAGACACTCCCCTACTAAGAACTGACAACCCACAGGCCCTAATTACCCCAAACACTCATTCACACACCAGGTACATGCATACTTACCTTTTCACAGGAACTGTCAGCGGTGAGTTGTCTTGCTGGACATTTAAATACCAGACCATGGCACACTGACTACGGCAACAGGGGTTGGGGATTTTAATGATTATTTTCCTCACTGCTGGATTCACAGATTTTTGGACAGATTCATAACAGGAAGCCCCTATGCAGGAATCTTGAGATTTCTTTACGTTAAAGATAAAGCAAACAAATTTTAATACAATTGGGGATGGAAATAGAATTTCCAAACCCGCTTAGCATAGCTGGGCAACACCATAATGTATGTATAGTATTGTTATAACGCAATTCGGATCACGAAGCCAAGCTTCATGCTTCAGTCCACAAATCTCCCAGCCTAAAAAATAAATGCGTAACTGGATGAACGAATAGTCTGAAAAACATAGAAAGCAATTGAAGTTTAAACTGAACATCCTCAAAACGTAACCCAATTTTATGTTCTTAATTTGGGCCACTGCTATATTATTTGAATATTTTAGTACAGTTTATTAAGCTGGCTGCAACAAATGACTAATCTCTAGCATTGCAACAGACCTAAACAAAGTCACAATTAACATTCTGACAAATGATATTACTTGCAAATAGCTTTTCTAACATTTCTGAGAGCTTATTTGTATTTTATTCTACAAAGAAAGAATTAAAGTAGTCATTTTATTTTCATTAAACAACATAAAATAAAGAATTGCAGATGCTGGAGATCTGAAACTAAAACAGAAATTGCCAGAGAAGCTCAATAGGTCTGACAGCATCTGTGGGAAGAAAGCAGAGTTAATGTTTTGAGTCCAGTGACTACTCTTATAAATAAGATGATCTGATGAATCACTGGACTCGAAACATTAACCCTGCTTTCTTCCCGCAGATGTTGATAGACCTGCTGTGCTTCTCCAGCAATTTCTGGAGAGGTTCGATTTCTCTGCTATTTCCCTGATTGCCATTAACAAGTTTCCCATTTCAAACTGTAATGAACCTACATTTGTCTTCACTTTTTTTCCTTTTTACTTGCTTATATAATCTTACTGGAAAATTTTAACATTCTATTTTTGCCCTCTCAAAATCAATGAGTAAAACTATAAGCAATCTCTAGGTCATCCTTTGCTGAATCCTAAATGGCTCCCAAGTCTCAGATTTACTACATTTTCTAGCAACTTCATACAACTCCTCTTTGGATTTAATACTATCCTTAATTTCCTTTACTGGCAACAGCTGAGCTTCCTTTGTCTGAGCATTGGAATGCATTCATTTGTTTCTTTAATATTAGCTATTACCTAGTCACCATACTGCCTAGTAAGTAATCACAGTTAACTCAACACTAATCTTTCTAGTTTCTTTTCTTTAGATTCCATACCTAGTTTCAGGCTGGATTACTTCATTTTGAAACCTGATAAAGGAATTCTCATGTAATGGACACACTTGTCTATGATAAAAAGGTGCCCATAAGATCATTATTAAGGGCGTGAATGGTTCAAAAACCACCTTTGACGGCACAAACAGCTCGCACGCACAAAGAATAGGTTAACATCATTTGTAAGCACGGAAAGCAGTAGCCATTTTCAAAGATGAGCATATACACAGTATACTTCCTGTAGTGCCAAGTTGATCTCACACAAAATTCAACCCCCCTATTTTTGGCCAAAGTCTTGAATTTTGGCATATATTTTACTTAAAAGTTCACCTTAGTTCTTAACAGATAATTTATATTTTAAGGCAAGTGCTGGATGGTGTTCATTCTCATCTGTCAAAGAAACTGCCCAAAGTGTACCTTTACTCCGATGATGGGAATGAAAGTTGGATTCAGCATTTTAATTTTCAAACAGTAATATGGTAGCGACCTGTAGGTGGAGATAAAGTGCTGCCATCCAGTTTCCCAGGTTTGGTGGGATTTTGTTTTCAACTCCAGGATACTGTTGCATTTTAATAGCAGGTTTCTTTTCATTGGGTTTCATTCCCTTGTCAGAGTTTAAAAAGAATGAACCCAGTAATTGAGAGAGTTCACGTCCACTTACTTACTGTTTCACTGAGGGTGACAGAAAGCTTTTGGACACTGGAGCAAATGGAAAAGATTAGGGTCATTTTGTGAAAGAATATTCAGGTTTTAATGTACAAGGAGAATAATCTGTTTGTTCTTATCTGCTGATAATAAGAGTTTGAGAGGTAAGAAAGATTATGGCTCTCAAAGCCCTGTTCATTTACAACGATGCTGGATCACAGAAGTACCGGTAACTACTATAATTCATTGTCTTTTTTCCTTCATTTGTTTAGAGATCAGTTGGGGTCCTGTTAACGATATGGTATTTTGGACTGTAGCATGCATTTCAGTCCCTCAAAAGTGGTATCCATGTAATAGTCGACCCCATAAATGTAACCTTAAGAAATAGTCTAAAAAAATGTCTTTTACACGAGTATAAATGATAAGACTCAGGAGGAGCAAAGTAGAGACAGCTGGTAAATACTGGCACTGAACGAATAGCTCGGAAGTCAAGCTAAAACACTTTTAGCCTGAAAGGTAACACTGTGACCTATTCTGGGCTGGATTTGCTACCCTCGAGTTTCATTTTTGCTATGCCTATGTTAATCTGTGTCAGATGGGGTATATTTTTAATATTTTGACAGTGCATCTCTCAATGCATCATTATAGGATTAACTAGCTCTCAACCTGTGATTCTCATTTACAGTTGATTTTCAATCAAACTTTTCAATACCAGAAGAATAGCTTTTGCAGCTGTATCTTTAGAATACTGCATCTTTAGAAATACAATTCTGGTCACCCTTCTGTACAGAGGATGTTGTTAAACGTGAGGGGGTGTTGAAAAGATTTACGAGGATGTCACCTGGACAGGAGGGTTTGAGTTATAGGGAAAGGGCTGAATAGACTGGGGCCTCTTTCCCTGGAGGAGATGCTGAGACTCTACTTTATAGGGGCTTATAAAATCATGAGGAGCATGGATAGGGTGAATAGCCACAGTCTTTTTCCTACAGTGAGAGAGTCCAAAATTAGAGGACATTGGTCTAAGGCGAGAGAGGAAAGATTTAAAAAGAACCGGAGGGATGACTACCCCACCCCCTGGGGTGAGTGGAACAAACTCCCAGCTGATGCGGAACGGTTCTGTCAATAAATGTCCAAAAACATTGATAGATCACTACTAAAGCTATGTGAAATATAAGCCATATTCATAGCCAAAAATATCTACTTTTAGAGAAATAACTCCCCTTGCAAACAACTGCAGCATTTAAAACGCATTTGGATTTAGTATATGAATATGAAAGGTTTAAAAAGAATATGGCCCAAATGCTGGCAAATTGGTCTAGGTCAGATTGGGATGCCTGGTTGATGTGGACAAGTTGGACTGAAGAATGTGTTTCCATGCTGCATAACTATTAAATCTGTACAGCACAGCAGCATAATTGCATGAAAATAAAATCAATGACAACAAGACATGGTTGTGACCAGCTGACATTACACCGCCATCTGTAACACAGGGGAGGCTACAGCTAGGTTAGCGTTTTGAGTACTCCATAGTAGTCAACCCTTTCTGATTGCACAAAACCAAATCTTGGACAGCCACTGCTCAATATAGTCTTTTGCTAAAAAAAAATCTAGCGTACACACTATAGAGATTCGTTTGCCACAGGTGATGTGGTTTGCAGAGTCTATATAAAAATTAAAGTTATCCATTATTGCTAGATAACTACAATTAGTGTTGTTTTACCTAATCATATTGTTTTATTATGTTATGGGTCCGCCAATAAATGCGCAAAAACATTGACAAATCACTACTAAAACGTTTAAGAAATACAAAGCACTTTCATACCCAAAAATATCTACTTTAGGAAATAACCCCCTGTACAGACGAGCTAACACGGTGTGGAGCTGGATGAACACAGCAGGCCAAGCAGCATCAGAGCAGTAGGAAAGCT
>JAHRHZ010000125.1:3279244-3306401 GCA_024137785.1 Ginglymostoma cirratum | reverse complement strand
TGTTCATCCAGCTCCACACCGTGTTATCTCAGATTTTCCAGCATTGGCAGTTACTACTATCCCTGTACATAACGGCCTAGCATCAAAAGCTACAACATTAAAACTTGCTTGAAATGTTTACGTACATAACTGACTGCAGCTCTAAAGCAACCTATTGCTGGTAAATGGCTTGTGGCGCCTTATTGTCGATATTTTGAGCACAAGCTTACCTACTTCGCTTCGTGTCTCACTTAATTTTGCTGACAATTACAGAAGGGGAAGTCGGGGAGCGGGGAGGAGACAATTACATTTACGCCAACCGTGGAGAAGCTTAGGGGGAACATGTCGTTCTGCTTAGAAACATGTCCTTTACGGGGAAAAGTAAAAGAACAGATGCTAGATTTAGTACTGGATCGAGGATGCAGTTCGCTAAGACTCCTTCCCACCGGGGAATGAATACGGCCATCCCCTCTCCCCATTGCACAGAGGGCCCGGTCCTCGGGGTGGGGAGGAAATGTCCTGGCCCAGCCCAGGGCCGCGGTGGGGTGGTCTCCATATCCTACCCGGTTCTGTCGCTCTCTCTCTCTCTCTCTCTCTGCCTCCCCCCGCCCCGGTTACACCGGTAACTCACTGAAGAACTCGGACACGATGCTCGCGCTCCCCTTCAGGGTGATCCCCTCTCGCGCCGACACTTTACCCGCCATCGAATTCAAAACCCGCGCGCCACCCTGCGCCTGTGCAGAAATAGAGCGCGCCCCTCGCCCCGCCCAATCGTCCGGGACAGCGGCGGCGCCTGCGCAGCTGGTTCCTCGCCTGCAGGCCGGGGGAAGGAATTGCCCTGCCCCCGTCACCACGTGACCACCCTGGTTTGAAAGTACGGTCCGGAACTCTGTCTCTGCAGATACTGATGCAGCTGCTCGGTTTCTCCAACACTTTTTGTTTTTATTTCTCATTTTCAGCATCCAAGGGATTTTAATTTCGTTCGGTTCCATTCTTGCACTTGACAGTATGTAACATGGTCTCATTGCTATCTCTTCCGGCCAGTGTCCTGATCCTCATTCTCAGGGCATTGCTATTGATCCCCATTTCCCTTATAGCCAGGACATTCTGCCTTTCTCGGCTCCCAATGTGAAAAGCCGCCTTGGTGTAACGCATCCTTTCTGAGCTACACTGTAAGGCCCTGCTGGAGCAATCCGGGGATTGAAATTGTATCTTAAAGAGGCCGCAAGACATAGGAGCAGAAGTGGGCCATTTAGCCCATCGAGTCTGTTCTGCCAATCAGTGAGTTCAGGGCAGATCTGGTATTCCCTGACTCCACTTTCCTGCCTTTTTCACTTGAATCCCTTGATTCTGTTACTGATTAAAGATCTGTCTGTGTTAGCCTAAACAGCCCCTGTGATAAAGAATTCCACAGATTCCCTACCCTCTAAGAAATCCTTCCTTATCTTAAATGTGGGACACCTTATTTCTGAGATTAAGCCCTCAGATCAGAGACTGTCGCACAAGGGGAAACAATCTGTCAGCATCTACCCAATAAAGTCTTCTAAGAGTTTCGTCTGTTTCAATAAGATCACCTCTCATTCTTCTATATTCTAACAAGTACAGGCCCAATTTGCTCAATTTCTCATAAGATAGTGGCTCCATACATGGTATTAGCCTAGTGAACCTTCTCTAGACTGCCGCCAATGCCAAATATCATTCCTTAGGTAAAACGGCTCACTGTATTCCAACTGTGATCCAGTACCTTGTGTACTTTCATACCTACTTTTATATTTCCTATAGTTTCTTGCGCTATGATCCTTGTAGGAAAGTAGGTAATATCGTTATCTCCATTCTGTGTCTGTCTGAGGGTTTGTAAAGGTGTCATCTGCCATGATTGGACAGGTTACTTCCTGTTCCCTGTATGGCTCAAGAGTCTTGGAAGGGAGCAGGAATCTGATTTCTCTAGTATGTATGCATGCATCATGGTAGCTCCGAGAATATCTGCTGTAGGTCTCCAAGATCTGACATTAGTGGTCACAGATATTCTGAACATTGACAGGACACTCTCAAAGTTCTGAAGATTTGGAAGCTATGAGGCAGCTGCAGAAGGTTATTGTGACTGGATTGGTGATAATGTTGCAGTTGCCTTCTTTCACGCTGCCATGAGTTTGCAGCAAGGCCACAAGGAATCACCTCCTAGCCACCACCATGGGCCCATTTCAGATGCTGAAATCTATGGAAAATGTCAGAATTCAACAGATGGTATGCCTGTGCTGTTATTTTCAATCACTAAGTTGACATGTTATTCCCTATTACAGTGTACTAACGCGACTTTGCAAGGAAGTCAATGTCATGCCTTGACATGGAACTCTGAGCTATGTATCTTTATGCAGATGTGCATTTTACAGCCAAGTGTGTCATGGTGTAAAGAGCCAAGCCAAGTCTCCCCTAGTACCACAGTTGAAAGTGGTACCACCACAGGAAAATCCATCATTAACTTATCTGACCACACCCTTCAACTGCACAAGATCAAAGTTCTCAGCCGAGAACTCAGTTTCTGTCCCACCACCAAAATGACCTCCATTGATCTCACGACAGACACAGAGGAATTCATCAGCCGAATGAGACTCTGGGAATTCTTCCAAGAAGTCAGCAGTGAGCCCAATAAGACAACCAACAATCTGGATCAGTTGACAGAGAGATCTATGGGGGAGGGGGCAAAGAAGGAGTCGAATTGGACTCCTCCGGAGGGCTGTGGCCCGGGGCTTGACATGTGTTCTGAAGCTGTCAGGGAATGCGTGAACGCTAAATTCATTAGCCACACTCATAAGGTAGTGCAAAACATCACCCAGGCACAATGCAATACCTTCCATACTTTCATGACCAATCACAACATTGTCAGCAAAGCAGCAGACAAAGGAGGAGCCATCGTCATACGGAATAGAACAGACTACTGCAAGGAAGCATACAGACAATTGAACAACCAGGAACACTACAGACAACTACCTGCTGATCTGACCAAAGAACACACCCGTGAACTCAACAGACTGATCAAGACTTTTGATCAAGTCCTTCAGACTACCCTACGCACCCATCCTGCGTACATCTCGCGTGGGGGACTTCTACTGCCTTCTGAAGATACACAAAGCCAACACACCTGGATGTCCCATTGTGAGGGGCAATGGGACCCTGTGTGAGAGACTCTCTGGTTATGTTGAGGGCATCTTGAAACCCATTGTACAGGGAACTCTCAGCTTCTGTTGCGACATTGTAGATTTCTTACAGTAACTCAGCACCCATGGACCAGTCGAACCACGAACATTCCTCGTCACAATGGAGGTTTCTACACTCTACACCAGTATCCCCCATGACAACGGCATCGCTGCAACAGCCTCAGTACTCAATGCCACCAGCTGCCAATTTCCAGGCAGCAACCTACAACTCATCCGCTTCATTCTCGATCACGTCTTGACCTTCGACAACCAGTTCTTCATCCAGACACACAGATCAGCCAGGGGGACCAGATTTGCTCCTCAATATGCCAACATTTTCATGCACAGGTTGAAACAAGACTTCTTTACTGCACAGCTCCCCTAACCAATGCTGTACTCTAGATATGTTGACGACATTTTCTTCCTTTGGACTCATGGCGAGGAATCACTGAAACAACTACCTAGCTGTATCAACAAGTTTCATCCCACCATCAGACTTACCATGGATTAGTCTTTAGAAGCAGTTTCGATCTTTGACACATGCATTCTCATCAGGGACGGACAGCTCAATACCTCCCTCTGCCGCAAGCCCACGGATAACCTCACGATGCTGCACTTCTCTAGCTTCCACCCTAGACATATTAAAACAGCCATCCCCTATGGACAAGCCCTAAGCACACACAGGATCTGTTTGGATGAGGAGGAGCATGATGGACACCTGAAGATGCTGAAAGATGCCTTCATAGGAACAGGATACAATGCTCAACTCATCGATTGCCAGTTCCAACGTGCCACAGTAAAAAAACTGCAATGACCTCCTTGGAAGACAGACACAGGATGTGACCGATAGGGTACCCTTTGTCATCCAATACTTCCCAGGAGCGGAGAAACTACACCATGTTCTTCGCAGCCTTTAACACATCATTGATGATGATGAGCACCTCGCCAAGATCTTCACGCCTCCACTTCTCGCCTTCAAACAACCGCTAAACCTTAAACAGACCATTGTTCACAGCAAACTACCCCACCTTCAGGATAACATCGAACACAACACAATGCAACCCTGTCATGGCATCCTTTACCAGACATGTCACATCATCAAAGTGGATACTACCATCACACATGGGAACACCACCCACCACATACATGGCAGGTACTCATGTGACTTGGCCAATGTTGTCTATCTCATCCCTGCAGGCATGGATGCCCCAAGGTATGGTACATTGGCAAAACCATGCAGACACTTTGACAACAGATGAATGGACACCACGCAACAATTACCAGATAGGGATGTTCCCTCCCAGTGGGGGAACACTTCAGCGATCAAGGACATTCGGCCTTGGATCTTTGGGTAAACATCCTCCAAGGAGGACTTCAGGATACACAACAATGCAGAGTCACTGAGCAGAGGCTGATAGCCAAGGTCAGTACCTACAGGGACAGCCTCAACAGGGATCTTGGGTTCATGTTGCACGACAGGTGACCCCACCACAGTATACACTCTCACAGACACACACACTCACACATGCACACATACACTCACAGTCTCTCATGCAAACACATTCACACGCACATACTCACACACTCACACAGACCCTCTCTCATACACATAGACTCTCTCACATACACACACACACTCTGTCTCTCAAGCATGCACACACACATTCTGTCTGTCACACACACACTCTCTCTCTCCCTCACATGCCCGTATACACACGCACACATGCACAAACACTCTCTCTCCCATCCACACACGCGCGCGCGCACACACAGGTACACACATGCATGTGTGCATGCAGATACACATGTAAATCCACGGGGTCAATTTGCATTTGCAGATTTGTAATTGCAGATACATTCTATAAGCACACAATTTGTAGACAGTCAATATGGCATTTAATAAATTCCTACTTTAGAAATAAAAACAGTCTGACTCCAAGTTGATGCACAGCCAGATTCTAAACAAGGCCTCACGCCTATAATACATTGTCTGACCTGTGATGTCACCTCTGGTATACTGATAAAGCCTTTAGTTATCTCAGGGCAGTGACTTGAAATAAATTCTGAGATTTGCATATTAATCCATTCTAACTGATTTAAAATTTAACAGCCGTTTTAGGTTTGTTCAACACATTCACATCAGTTCTATGACCCTTTGAACTTTTGCTTATAAATTCTGTGTCTGATGCCACCTCTCTCACTGACAGTTGAAGAAGGAGCAGAACTCGGAAAGCCTGTGTTTTCAAATAAACCCGTTGGACTATAACCTGGTGTCATGTGATTTTTGACCTTGTCCACCCCAGTCCAACAGCGGCACCTCCACATCACACCCACTCTAAGGCCTATTATCGTATTACGTGGTTTGCTTTCAGCACAGACTACCCATTCTCTGCTACCCCACACTTATTCAGCTTCTCTTCTGTCCTGGCCGGCCATCCATAATCCGTCATTTACCTATCCCTTTTAGATCTCTCTCTCTGGACTCCGTCTAATGATTCACCTCTCCCTCCCCACCCCCACCCACTCCAACCTCATCTTCAGCATAAATACCACTTTTTCCTAGTTGTTATGAGTTCTGGTGAAGCGTCACCAGAGTCAAAATGTTAACTCTGCTTTCTGCTCACAGATGCTGCTAGATCTGCTGAGTTCATGTTGCATCAGAGCGAGTCAGCTTCTGATCTCATTACAGCCTTGATTCAAACATGGACAAAAGAGTTGAATTCCAGAGGTGAAATGAGAGTGACTGCTCTTGACATTAAGGTCACATTTGAATGAGTATGGTATCAAGGAGTCCTAGCAACACTGGAATGAATGAGAATCGAGGGAAGTATCTCCAATGGTTGGAAATATACCTTGCTAAAAGGAAGATGGCCCACCTCCTTGACCTGTCCATCTTCTCTCCCACTAATACTCTCCTCCCACCTCAGTGACCAACCCCACCCCCACTTCCTACCTACAGTCACCTCTACTAGTTTCATCCCTGCCTCCTTGACCTGTCCGTCTTCCCTCCCACCTATCCGCGCACCCCTCCTCACTGATCAACCCCCATCCCAACTCCATATCTACACTCACCTTTACTGGCTTCATCCCCGCCTCCCTGACCTGTCTGTCTTCTGTCCACCTATCTGCTCCTCTATCCACCTTCTATCAATGCCTCCCCCTCTCTCTATTTATTTCAGAGCCCCCTCCCCCTCCCCCATTTCTTAAGAAGGGTCCAGACCCGAAACGTCAGCTTTCCTGCTCCTCTGATGCTGCCTGGCCTGCTATGTTCATCCAGCTCGTTATCTAGATGGTTATGGTTGTTGGATGTCAGTGAGCTCAGCTGTAGCATATCAGTGCTGGAGTTCCTCACGGTAGTGTCCTCAGCCCAACCATCTTCTGCTGCTTCAACAATGACTTGCCCTCCGTTATATGGTCAGAAGTGGGATGTTGTGAGATCCACAATGCTCGGCAACATCCATGACTCTTCAGAAACTGGATTTACGAAGGGGAAATCGTGCTTGACTAATCTGCTGGAATTTTTTGAGGATGTAACTATGAAGATGGACAAGGGAGAGCCAGTGGATGTAGTGTACCTGGACTTTCAGAAAGCCTTTGATAAAGTCCCACATCGGAGATTAGTGAGAAAAATTAGGGCACATGGTATTCGGGGCAAAATACTGACTTGGATTGAAAATTGGCTGGCAGACAGAGAGCAAAGAGTAGTGATAAATGGGTCCCTCTTGGAATGGCAGGCGGTGACCAGTGGGGTACCGCAAGGTTCGGTGCAGGGACCGCAGCTGTTTACAATATACATTAATGATATAGATGAAGGCATTAAAATATTAGCAAATTTGCTGATGACACAAAGCTGGGTGGCAGTGTGAAATGTGAAGAGGATGTTATGAGAATACAGGGTGACTTGGACAGGCTAGGTGAGTGGGCGGATGCATGGCAGATGCAGTTTAATGTGGACAATGTGAGGTTATCCACTTTGGTGGCAAGAACAGGAAGGCAGATTACTACCTAAATGGAGTCAAGTTAGGTAAGGGGGAAGTACAACGAGATCTAGGTGTTCTTGTACATCAGTCTATGAATGCAAACATGCAGGTACAGCAGGCAGTGAAGAAAGCTAATGGCATGCTGGCCTTCATAACAAGAGGAATTGAGTATAGGAGCAAAGAGGTCCTTCTGCAGCTGTACAGGGCCCTGGTGAGACCGCACCTGGAGTATTGTGTGCAGTTTTGGTCTCCAAATTTGAGGAAGGACATTCTTGCTATTGAGGGAGTGCAGCGTAGGTTCACGAGGTTAATTCCTGGAATGGCGGGACTATCATATGTTGAAAGATTGGAGCAACTGGGCTTGTATACACTTGAGTTTAGAAGGATGAGAGGTGATCTGATTGAGACGTATAAGATTATTAAGGGATTGGACACTCTGGAGGCAGGGAGCATGTTTCCGCTGATGGGTGAGTCCAGAACCAGAGGACACAGTTTAAAAATAAGGGGTAGGCCATTTAGAACAGAGTTGAGGAAAAACTTCTTCACCCAGAGAGTGGTGGATATATGAAATGCTCTGCCCCAGAAGCCAGTGGAGGCCAAGTCTCTGGATACTTTCAAGAAAGAGATGGATAGAGCTCTTATAGATAATGGAGTCAAGGGTTATGGGAATAAGGCAGGAACAGGATACTGATTGTGGATGATCAGCCATGATCATAATGAATGGTGGTGCTGGCTCGAAGGGCCGAATGGCCTACTCCTGCACCTATTGTCTATTGTCTATTGTCAGTCCATTTTCAAATGCAGCAAGACCTGGATGTATCCGGGCTTGGGATCACAAGAAGCAGGTAACTTTTGTGCCACACAAGTCCCAGACAATGACTATCTCCAACAAGAGAAAATCCAACCAACAAACCTTGATGTTGACATTTACCAAATCCCTCACTATCAATATCCTGGGTTTTACTATTGACAAGAAAATGAACTGGACTAGTCCAATGAAGTACTGTGACAACAAAAGCAGGTCAGAGGCTAGGAATACAGTGGCAGGTGTGTCACTCCCGAATCCCCAAAGCCTGTCCACCATCTACGAGGCACAAGTCAGGAGTATGATCAAACACTCAACATTTCCCTGGATCAGTACAACTCCAACAACACTCAAGAAACTTGACACTATCTTGAGCAAAGCAGATTGCTTGATTGGCAGCACATGCACACGAATTCCATCTCTCTGTCACTGATACAGAATGGCAACAGTGTACACCCTACAGGATGCACCACTGAAATTCACCAAGGCTCCTTAAGACAGCGCCTTCCAAAACCTTGCCCACCAATATCCAGAAGACCAAGGGCAGCATGTACATCGAAATGCTATCACCTCCAAGTTCCTCTCCAAGCCAGTCACCATTCTGACTTGGAAATACTTTTACTTAGTCCAAATCTTAGAATGTCCTCCCTAGCTGCATGTAGATGTACTTACACTAACTGGCCCACAGAAGTCAGGAAGGCAGCTCACCCATTACCTTCTTAAGGACAATTACGTATTGGCAATAAATGCTGGCCTAGCCATTGAAACCCAATCTGATTGATTTTTAAAAAAAAGCCATTAAATTTGAAACTTATTGAATAAAAAGGAAAGTATTAAAATGGGCAGGACGTTGGCTGAGTGGCAGGCAACAGAGACTAGTGGTGAACCATTGATATTCAGACTGATGAAGACACACTGTTGGGTTTCCCAGCAATCAACTTGAAGATCACTGCTCTTTTCGGTGCATGTTATTGACCGAGACTTGAGTGTGCAGGGCCAATTTCAAAATTTGGTGAAAGCATCATACTCAGAAGTATTGTGAACTGCAGAGCCATCCCTAGGAGAGTTCTGAACCCAAGGCAAATCCCTCTGCGCTTTGCCCTCCTCCCCTGGGGCAAATCTCACTCTGCACCCTGCCCCTCCAAATGGCTCACCATATTTTTTCTTCCATTCTACCAATGAAGGTCTCCAAGTCTGCAAGGTTTAACCTTTCCATGATTACTATTTACCTTGATCTCTTACACATTCCCTTTTTACTTCTTATGGACTAACTGAGCTACTGTTGCAGAGAATTAGCATGGAAATGTATGGTTCAATTAAAGTGCTTGTATTGGAGGTAACCTTGTTACATGGTTTCGTAATTGTATGAGAGAAAAGTGACAGAAAATAAGGATAGAGCGAATATAATTTTATTGGCCAAAAGCTGCTTAGGGCAGAAGATGCCTCCTCTCAAGTATATTAAATCCCCGCACAAAATTAAGGTTGGATCGAGTAATCCTCCTCTCCATAAAATCCCTCCTTTTGTTTTTCTGGGATGTATAATCTGAGCTCTTTGAGCCTATTTAATACCTAAACACCTTTTTTTAAAAAATTGAGAATTAGTGGGCAGCACTACACTGCAGCCTTCTGAAAGCATCACCCCACTGTATGCATGAGGAGACCAAAATGGTACCTGCTCCTGGACATTACTGCTGCAGCCAACCTCAAGTTTCCTCCCTCAGAGATCCATTCAGGAGCAGAATCTCTGTTGGAACCCCACGATGCATATAAAATTAGACCGCTCCCAGGTGCACCCACTAGAAACATGGGGTCAGACAGAAGACGAGAGAATTAGCTTTATTGTCATGTATACTCAAATAAGGCAGTACAGGAGTACAGTGAAAAGTTTATAATGTCACCCCACATGGCACCATCTTAGGTACAAAGTACCTAGATACAAATCTTAGAAACAAAATAGAGAGATTTAAAAAAACTTACCTTGCAGTAACTCACAGTTTAAGTTAGAAAAATAAGAACTGAAGTTAAAAAGATAAACATTATAGTCATTTTATAAAGGGGCCTGGAGTAGATCAATGCAGGGTACTTCCTCATGTGGTCTGACCTGGCTTGCAAGCCATTGACCACCTGCACCCATCCCCAGTCCAACAACCATCCCTGCTCCAGGCCCGCTGGCCATTCCAGCTCTGCTCAGGCCTTACACCCATTCCGCTCCGGCCCTCAGCCGCTCTGACAATGTCACCACCACTCCAAGGTAAGTTTTTTTTAAAAAGACACTAAAAATAACGTAAGAAAGAGAGAAGAATGGAAAAAAGAAAGACAAAAATGGACAGAACGGATGAGTTCCGGGCTGAGGAGCCCAGATGCTGCCTACTTTGTCATCGCGTCTTGGGAAAACATTGGCAGGAGTTACTTGGCTTATTAGATGTCCTATCCCGACATTCCAGATAATTCAGCCCCTGGTGTCTGCAGTAGGAAGAATTCTGCTATCTTGTTTTCAGAAAGAAATACCTCATCATTTAAAAAAATCATGTTAATAGAGCCAAAACTTAAAATAAATTTGACAACAGCTATTTAAATATAATATATTGTAGATTTATGACTGTTATGGTTGTGCATTGATTAACAAAATATGGAGATCGTGGACTAAGGTGGACAAAAATCTTCTCAATGGTATAAATTGATCTTTATGAAGTAAATTTATTAGCATCAGTGTGTACTATTGCTGTACTGGGAGAGAGGAAAAGTGCACAGGAGAATCATTTACAACCATTGAAAAGAATGGCATATTAAGCAATATTACTATTGTTGCTGTACAATAAATGATAAGAACAAACATTAGCTGTTCTTTCTGGTCATGTTACACAGTGCAACGGAAATGTTCTCAGTACAGGGTAAACGACCACAAACTGAGATTTAGATTTAATTCATTTGTTGAGCTACCAGACATGAAAAGTGCAATGCTGCAGGCATCTAATTTGTATATTTATAGAGAAGCTCAATCTGCAAGATAGCATTGCCAATTCTAATGCAAGTTTGATGTGTTGCTCATTTCATGGTTACTTTAAAATGCCATGAAGGAAACAGGTCTTCCTGTTTACAAGAGCCATAGAACATGTGTCAGTCAGTGGTGGGCGATGCCTAGTAAAGAAATAGAAGCAGAATTTGATTGAAGTCTTAAGCATTGTGATGTCCTCTTAGAAATGATCCATGGCTTCTGTTTCCTGCTTCAGCAAAACATGTTTTCTTTAATATGGCTTATTTGTAGCTATCAGGAAGTAAAACAGTAACTAATATAAATTTTCAGTTGGAAGGAGGTATTTCTCTGTAAATCAGTTTGAAATCCAAAGGCTTCCTACTTTGAAATTATTGGATTACCAATAAGTTCCAACCAACTGAAGCCAATCATGAAATAGTCACTTGCCCATAGCACTTTACTTATCACTGGTAAAGTAAGAATAAAACATAATTCAATGTACTTAAAGATAAACTAAAGAAAGATTTCTGTACAAAATTTAGTGATTTTAACTGCAACTAAATGTTAACAATTTGTCTTAATTACAGTCCTAATAGATTTAATGGATTTTCAACCCTCCATTCTTTGGGCTAGACAAGTAGTATGATTATAATGGTATATTGACAATGCAGAAGTCTGGATCACAATAATTTTTGTTGTGAACTTGTAATGGCAAGTCCTAGTGCCCATAGAAAATGGAAGAGTGTCTGATTAGCCTATGATGTGGAGGTGCTGGTGTTGAACTTGGGTGATCAAGGTCAGAAATCACATGACACCCCAAAAGTTTGTGTTTTCAAATAAACCTGTTGGACTATAACCTGGTGTCATGTGATTTCTGACCGAATTAGCCTAAGTGTGCCCATTGATATTTAGTATTTAGTGGCTCAACCAGTTCTTCTGGATACAACTGAAAGCTGCTCAAGAGGACTCCCGATTAATAATTAAATTTGGTTTGTGAGCTGGTTGGCAAGTGCATAAATGCTGTTCCTGACCCCACAAAACTCAGTCTTTGTGAAGTCTGACCTTTCCTCAGAACAACTTTTTGCCTGACTCCCTTCACCTCCATCTCTTCCAATCACTTGGATTGGCTGGGATCTGTAGTGGAGTTAGTGAATGCTAACACCTCTCTGATTAGTGAGCTCACTGACTAAATGCTAATAAGGCTAGAATGGACTAGAATTGCTTTCCTTGGGTTGGTGACCATCTCTGTGCACCATGCATGTATCATTTACATTTTGTTTTAGGTTTATATGCAAATGAAATATATGCCATTTAAAGAACTGATCAGCAATACAGAATAAAAATGCCGTTGATGTCAGGCATAAAGTGTGTTGCAATTTACTTCAATTTACGAGATTACAATTTACATTTGCAGGAGTTTGCATGTAGGCATATCTGACTTAAATGTGGCAGTTATGAAAAAAATAGTTTCTAACTTTTATATAACACATGTTGCACTAAGTGTATGTCATACCTTACTTGTGTTAAATTAGATTTGAACACTTTTTCTCAATTTCCCCCATTTTCATTTTATTCTCATTGCTGTTACAGTGCTCCCATTGTCAGCAGTGCTTCTGCATTTTTGTGCATGATATAACAACAGACTTCCTAATGTCAAATGAAATATCAGATTTCAATCCAAGGAAGTAAACACTAATACGGTTTGGCAATGTAGAAGAAAGAGCAATGTTTACTGTAACACTAACTTAATTGTTTAGTGCTTAACTGAATAGGAAATTAAATTTTCAAGTATCGTGTGTGTAAGTGGTGTTCTTGCCTCACTTAAAAGATTTCCCATTTTCCCTAACAAACTGTGTAGGATAGTGCCACCTTTTACAATTTATTTTCAATTAACTATCTTATGACATACCTCTGTAGTAGGTGGGCCTTGAACCCTGACTTTCCAGCCCGGGAACACCACCATTACGCCAGGAACCATTTAGAATCAAAGAACCACAGGATCATAGAATCCCTACAGCGTGGAAGCGGGTGATTCAGCCCATCGAGTCCACAATGACTCTCGAAGAACTTCCCACACAGACCTCCCCTTCTACCTTAACCCTGTAACCCTACATTTCCCATGGCTAATCCAACTAGCCTGCATATCGTTATGGGCAATTTAGCACAGCCAATTCACCCTGCACTTCTTTGGACTGTGAGAGGAAACCAGAGCACCCAGAGGAAACTGGGTGAGCCTGATTTGCAAGCCCCTTAAGTGTTTCATATTATAAAATTGTTACTGGAAAAATCCTCTTTGATGTAGAGGTTCTAGTGATGATCAGGAGCTAGAATCTCAATGGCCTCTAGTAGATGGGTGCCTAAGATTAACTTGTAGTGGTTTGAATGGCTCCAATAGAGGAATTCTCTTGCTGACCTCAAAAACTCCAGCAGGAATAGTACTGGAGGACACCATTAGTTGTGAATTCAGTATTTCTGCTGAAATCATGACAAATATTTTCAGGGCCATGTCTTAAATTATATGTATGCAGACACAATAGGGAAGATTTTCCTGTCAGTCTGAATCCTAGATTGCCTACGCATGGTGAATATTGGAAAACAAAAAACAGTTAGGGCATGAACATGTAAAGTGACCCACTCTATTAAATTAAGTAGAGGAAAGCCAGTTGTGTTATCTTTAATGTGTCTTTTGACTCACTCAATTTTCTGATATTTCTCTTCCAGGGCAAACAAGGAAAATCTTTCATCATACTTGTTTAAAGCTTTGGATCAAGGTTTACTCTACATTGAGGATGACGCGTGAATTTGTTCTGAATTCCATAAAATGCCTGCGGAAATTCAATCATAACAGCAATCTCAGAAAAGTCACCTTCGTGTGTGCAACTGTCAAAATCTCTGAGGGGCTAATCCTCCAATCGCAGGCTGGTTCTCTCTCTCGTATTTACTGCTGATCACCCTGACTTCCTGTTCAAGTTCTGAATTAGAGGATTGCATTTTTACCCTCATTGTATTTTCTTTAGTTCATTAAATAAACAAGAGCTATATGGAGCTCAAAACTGCTTAAAACATTAGTGTCGAAATTCATGAAGACTACAACACTATATAGTAGTTAATTAGTTTTATTTAAAAAAATCACACAAATCTGCGGCAGTAAATCTCACAGTCCTATTAGTATACAACATCAAAGAAGCCCATCTGCAGCCCATGGTTATGGAAACCCTCCATGTAAAATCTGTCTTCATAATAACGCCAGGGGAAGTAATTTAGGAAGTTTCAGCAGACACTTGTACCCACACACTTCTGGCCAACATATATCTACTGCAGCCAGCTGTTTGATTTCAGAAGTAGGATTATTGAATTGACTTGATAGATGTATTTATAACTGTTTTAATTCTCTTACAGTAAGCAATCAAAATAAAGAAAAAAAAGTGAAACCACAACCCCACAGAATATATTGAGATGAGGCACGAGATGGATTGAAAGCTGCTGTTTGTCAGTTTTGTATATCTCAGCTAATCAGGATTCCATGGGAACTGAAATATTTTGTTGGAACTACAGCTTGCTGAACTTCAGATTTAGACAAGAAAAGAACAACAACTGATCATTTTATCCTTATAAATGTTATGCCTCCTGTAGATAGCGTGAATGCCACAAGTTGACAAGGGATTGCACTGTACAAAAAGAGAGAAAAACATTTCTAATGACAGCTGGATGTCTTAAAGTACTTACAGCAAATAAAGATCTTCTCTTTGAAGTGTAGTCACCACACCAATGCAGGAAACAAAGCAGCTGATATTTGCATTTCAAACTCCCACAAAAGTGATAAAGACCAGACCATCCGCAATGTGGATTGAGGGATAAGTGTCAGCTAGGACAACAGGGAGAACTCCCCTGCTTCAAAGTAGTATCATGTGATCTTGTACATGCACCATAGCAGACAAATGCGGCCTTTGTCTGATGTCCCAGAATAAAGACAGCAGCTCCTACAGTATAACATTCCCTCTACTGCATTGGAATGCCATTCTTGTGTTCTGGCTTCAGACCCTGGAGCAGGACTTGAACTTAGAACCTTGTGATTCACCAGTAAAAGTGCAAACAACTGAGCCACAGCTGATGTAAACAAGATTTTAAAAAATTCGTTTGTGATATGAGATTTAATGGAAAGGCCATTTATTACTCATCCCTATTTGCCCTTGAGAAGGTCGCAGTAAACTGTCGTTTTGAACCACTCCAGTCCATCTGGTGTAGATACATCTTCATTACTGTAAGAAACGGAGTCCTAAGTGTGATGCTAATTCAATTTACCATTCACACAACAATGTATGAAATACAGGGTGAGGGCCCAAAATTATGAACGTCCAACTTACGAATGCTTGTACTTATGATCAAGATCCCATGGCACTATTAATTTAAGGATCTAACATACAAACATTCAATTGTATTTAACACCGAATGTTTTACATTGTACAGTATTGTGTTCTGACTTACGTATGAGTTGACTCACGACTCTGGAACAGAACACATTCATAACCTGAGGACTGCCTGAAGGAGCAGGATAAACAATGTGGCAGAATAGCCTGCTCTATCACTCAATAGATTCATGGCTAATCATTAATACTGCTGTCCTGTCAGCTCCCACTGTTCCTCAATTCCTTAAGAGAACAAAATATTTCTACCCCAGCCAGAAAACTATTCAATGATGGAACATCCACAACCCTTATCCCAGGTACCAATGTAATGAACCAATGTAGTCTGACCAGCATCCTGGATAATTTTAGTAAGACATCATTATTTGTACCCTTCAAGTGCCTTGCAATAAAACATGCCATTTGCTGCACCTGCATATGAACTTTCTGTATTCCATCCATGAACACAGCCGATCTTTGCTCTTTTAAAATAAATTATACTTTTCTATTCTTACAATAAAAGTGAGTAACTTCCTTACATTATAATTCACTTGCTATTTTGTTGTCCACTCATTTAATCTGTCTGCTTCTCTTTGCAGCCTCTCCGTGTATTCTCCACACCCTGCCTTTCCATAAATCTTTGTGTCATCAGCAAACATAGATATACGGCTCTCTATCACTTCATCTAAGGCATTAATGTTGAGTCCAAAAAGCTGAGGCCCCAGCACTGAACTTTGTGGCACTCCCTATTCACTGCCTGATACATTGAAAATACCCTATTTATGCCAAACTTCTGTTTCCTGCCCATGAATCAATCCTCTATATATGCTAATATATTACTTCCAACTCCACAAGCCATTAAATACAACAAAGAATTATGGATGCTGAAGATCTGAAGCAAAATTGCTGGCGAAAATCAGTTCTGAAGAAGGGTCACTGGACTCAAAACATTGACTCCGCTTTTTCTGCACAAACGCTGCCAGACCTGCTTCTACGTCAATTTCATGTTTTGTTCCTTGATCCCTCATCTTGACTATTAAGCATTTGTGTAGCCTGATTTTTTTTTTGTTTGGAAATCCGGTTTTTTTATTTCAGGTACTGGCTGCCTCTATATACCTCACCTGTTAAGAAGTAAGGCGGCAGGTGGGGGATTAAAATAATGAGCAGAATTAAGTCTCACATCCCGTCCCACATCAGTTGAAGAACCATTTGGAGCCTGTTTCACTTTTTCTGGTGGGAGTTATAGGAAAGAATGATGGGGGGGATGGATTTTAACAGTGCTGCCCTTTCCTATGCTGTTGCATCCTGACTTGCCATTAAATTCCATTTGGATCAAGGATACTCAGCGTTAAGTGTTCGCTTTGTAGCAGATATCTATCAAAAATATGAAGTGCTTTAAATTGCCTGAATTAGGTGCTGATAACTGTAGCAGCAAGTAAAGCTAAAAAATGATTTCTAATAGCTCTAGATAGGAAATGGATTCTTAAACCACACAAGGGGTTCAGTCAGCATGAGGGAGACTTTGCTGAAGTGTGACACAGACAGAGGCTGTGTGAGTATGTCTGGAAATTTGGTTTAAAGGGTGACTTTGATGGGAGTGGAGAAAGAGGTGTTTTAAGTAAGGTTTATTGCAAGATGTAAAGCCTCTAGACTAAGATGTGGACTGGAGAAGATAAAAAAGTGCAGATCGAGAACATGTCTACAGTGAGGCTGATAGTAGATTGACGTCACAAATCACAATGTAACACAAGTGCAGGGAAATAAGCTGATTGATGAGTAGAATTGGTGTGGATGTTTGGTGTTTAAAGTAAAGTTAAGGTCCTTAGAGATAGTAGGAACTGCAGATGCTGGAGAATCTGAGATAACAAAGTGTAGATCTGAATGAACACAGCAGGCCAAGCAGCATCATAGGAGCAGGAAAGCTGACGTTTTGGGTCCGGACCATTCTTCAGAAATGGGTGAGGGGAAGGGGATTCTGAAATGAAAAGGGAGAGAGGGGAAGGCGGATAGAAGATGGAAAGAGGAGAGGGTAGGTGGAGAGGAGACAGAAAAGTCAAAGAGGCAGGGGTGGAGCCAGTAAAGGTGAGTGTAAGTGGGGAGTTAGGGAGGGGACAGGTCAGTCCTGGGAGGACGGACAGGTGAAGGGGACGGGATGTGGCTAGTAGGTAGGAGATGGGGGTGGGGCTTGAGTTGGGAGGAGAGGATGGGTGGGAGGAAGGACAGGTTAGGGAGGCGGGGACAAGCCGGGCTGGTTTTGGGATGTGGTTGGGGGAGGGGAGATTTTCAAGCTTATGAAGTCCACATTGATACCATTGGGCTGCAGTGTTCCCAAGCAAAATATGAGGTGCTGTTCCTGCAACCTTCGAGTGGCATCGTTGTGGCACTGCAGGAGGCCCAGGACGGACATGTCGACTAAGGAGTTGGGAGGGGGAGTTGAAATGGTTTGCGACCGGGTGGTGCAGTTGTTTGTTGCGAACAGAATGTAAGTGTTCCACAAAGTGGTCCCCAAGCCTCCGCTTGGTTTCCCCGATGTAGAGGAGGCTACATCTGAAACAGCAGATACAGTATATCACATTAGCAGATGTGCAGGTGAACATCTGCTTGATGCTGGAAGGTCTTCTTGGGGCCTGGGATTGGGGTGAGGGGGGAGGTGTAGGGGCAGGTGTAGCACTTCCTGCTGTTGCAGGGAAAAGTGCCGGGTGTGGTGGGGCTGGAGGGGAGTTTGGAGCGGACAAGGAAGTCCCAGAGAGAGTGGTCCCTCTAGAAAGCAGATAAGGGTAGGGAGGGAAAAATGTCCTTGGTGGTGGGGTCGGATTGCAGATGGCAGAAGTGTCGGAGGATGATGCGTTGGATCCGGAGGTTGGTGGAGTGGTACATGAGGATGAGGGGGATTCTGTTTTGATTGTTATTGCGGGGAGGGGGTGTGAGGGATGAGTTGTGGGAAATGTGGGAGACACGGTCGAGGGCGTTCTCGACCACTGAGGGGGGGACGTTGCGGTCCTTGAAAAACGAGGACATCTGAGATGTTCGGGAGTGGAATGCCTCATCCTGAGAGCACATGCGGCGGAGGCAAAGGAATTGGGAATAGGGGATGGCATTTTTGCAGGAAGGTGGGTGAGAGGAGGTGTATTCCAGGTAGCTGTGGGAGTTGGTAGTCTTGAAATGGATATCAGTTTCCAGGTGGTTGCCAGAGATGGAAACAGAGAGGTCCAGGAAGGAGAGAGAGGTGTCAGAAATGGTCCAGGTGAGCTTAAGGTTGGGGTGGAAGTGGATGGTGAAGTGGATGAACTGTTTGAGCTCCTCGTGGGTGCACGGGGTGGCGCCAATACAGTCATCGATGTAACGGAGGAAGAGGTGGGGTTTAGGGCCAGTGTAGCTGCAGAAGAGGGATTGTTCCACGTAACCTACAAAGAGGCAGGCATAACTTGGGCCCATGCGGGTACCCATGGCTACCCACTTTGTCTGTTGGAAGTGGGAGGAATTGAAAGAGAAGTTGTTGAGGGTGAGGACGAGTTCGGCTAAGCGGATAAGGGTGTCAGTGGAGGGGGACTGGTCGGGCCTGCGGGACAGGAAGAAGCAGAGCGCCTGTAGGCCATCTGCATGGGGAATGGAAGTGTATAGGGACTGGACGTCCATGGTAAAGATGAGGTGTTGGGTACTGGGGAATTGGAAGTTTTGGAGGAGGTGGAGGGTGTGGGTTGTGTCATGGACGTAGGTGGGGAGTTGCTGGACCAAGGGGGAGAAAATGGAGTCGAGATAAGTGGAGATAAGTTCGGTGGGGCAGGACCAGGCGGAGACAATGGGTTGACCAGGGCATTCAGGTTTATGGATTTTGGGAAGGAGATAGAAATGGGCAGTGCGGGGTTGGGGAGCAATGAGGTTGGAGGCTGTGGGTGGGAGGTTGCCTGAGGTGATGAGGTTGTGGATGTTTTGGGAGATGATGTTTTGGTGGTCGAGTGTAGGGTCAGGATCAAGGAGGTGGTAGGAGGAGGTGTCAGAGAGCTGGCATCTGGCCTCGGCGATGTAGAGGTCAGTGTGCCATACTACAACAGCGCCTCCCTTATCCGCGGGTTTTATGGTGAGGTTGGGATTGGAGCGGAGGGAGCAGAGGGCTGCATGTTCTGTGGGAGAAAGGTTGGAGTGGGTGAGAGGTGTGGAGAGGTTGAGGCGATTGATGTCACGACAGTGGTTGGACTTCACATGCTTCAAAATCTCCCCTCCCCCTACTGTATTCCAAAACCAGCCCAGCTCATCTCTGCCTCCCTAACCTGTCCTTCCTCCCACCTATCGCCTCCTCCCACCTCAAGCCCCACCCCCATCTCCTTCCTACTAGCCTCATCCCGCCCTCTTCACCTGTCCGTCCTCCCAGGACTGACCTATCCCCTCCCTAACTGCCCACCTACACTCAGCTTTACTGGCTCCATCGCCGCCTCTTTCATCTGTCTCTCTCCTCTCCACCTATCTTCTCCTTTATCCATCTTCTATTGCCTCCCCCTCTCTCCCTATTTATTTCAGAATCCCCTACCCCTCCCCAATTTCTGAAGAAAGGTCTAGGCCTGAAACGTCAGCTTTCCTGCCCCTCTGATGCTGCTTGGCCTGCTGTGTTCATCCAGCTCTACACCTTGTCATCTTAAGGTCCTTAGTTTGTGTTTGGGTCCCTCATCTATTTTCTTCTCTCTCTCTCTCTTAAAAATAGCTTGTTAAGCATAGGATAGCAGCATTTAAGGAGGTAGCTCACCACCGTCTTAAGCACAACTAAGGAAGAGCAATAAATGCTGGTTAAATTAGCAACATCCAATTCCCCTGAGTGAATAAAAAAAAACACAAGCCCCCAATGCTGCAGTAGAAGGGGTTTTTTTAAAACATAAAACAAAAGAAGATAAAGTAAAATAATCCAAGCTGTTTTCGTAGACCACAATTAGTAAGATTTCAAAACACGCAATTAAGGTACAATATTCCATCTATCCCAATAGCATCTCTTTATAATACTCAGACATGAGAACGAGCTCCCTTCTTAATCACATCTGTGTTTGACTTAACCTTCTTTCATTTCCCTCCGTGAGAGTCTGATAGCACCTTCTCCTTGAGCAGTCATGCAAAATGTTCAGGTCTGGAACTTTAAACTAAAAACCCTTACACAGCAACAATCTATCTTCTAATTTTCCTGAACTAACTACATTATCTAGGAGAAGCTATTGCATACATTCAATATCAAACATGACTTCAGCAAATTGAAGCCAAAATCTTTCAAAGGTATGGCGTTTCCCCCAAACAAAAGAAAAGGCCAAATCTTGACCCTTCTAATTGAAAGCAAGCTATGCTCTTTAATGTTTATTCTGTCCTCTATAGAACTCTCCCAATGCAAACTAATTCTCAATAGTATGCCAAGAAGTCTCTCTCTCGCATTCTTGATTAAAAAATAGGTTCCAGAAACTCTGTGACAAATTTATCATTAAACTACCTCATACATACAGACCAAAAGAGATATTCCACTAGTTCAAATTCCAAATTCTAAAATAGGCTATATTAAAATGTTTACTGCAGCTTGCATTAGCCCACCCCAAAAATGGGAAATGCATATTTAAAAGGAACTTTCAATTCCTATTAAAAATTACCTTAACACTATTTCTGTGCCGACTTAACAGTCATAACATATTGACATTCAGTATGCAATGAATTACGCAGGAACTATATTTTACATAAGTCCATGGGCACTGCAGCACTTGGACCTTTAAATGTGCTTTTGATAAAGCAGCAGCTTTAATGTTTTCTTTTCCAGGCTCGTGAATGCTTTTCAAATTGTATGGTTTGAGAATTAAACTGCGTCAAAACAGTTGTAAGTTCATGTCCCAAAGTTTTCCAAGAAAACCAAACAGTTGTGGTTCTTAAAGTAACAACTTCTTCTACATTGTTGGTCATGTATATTTCAAAATGATTTCAAAAGACAGAGACCACAAGATATAAGGAATAGGAATAGGTGTAGGCCATTCAGCCCCTTGAGCCTGCTCCACCATTCAATAGGATCGTGGCTGATTCTACATTCCTCATGTTCACTTTCCCACCCTTTCCCCTGTTCACTACAGAACATTGTTCTCTGAGTTAAAGTACAGATGTGAATTGCCCATTAGCTATCTCATTGACTTAAATTTAACAGCATTCCTTTGAGAAGGATATATATTGCAATGTATGGCAGCATCACACATATCATCATCACACCACAAAGTGAGTGTAAGAAGTGAGGTATGAGTGAGTAACCAATGTTAGGTGCTTGCAAGACATTACATCTTTCTGATGCTGGAACTTAACTAGGTCCTGTAGGTACAATAAGACTACATCAGATAGTTTAACAATGCAAGAGAACACATTGATTGAACACCCATGCCACCAGCTTTTACTTCTCTTTCTCTCCCTCCCACTACATCAAGGTGTAGACCCAACATCTGCAATTGGGGCAGAGGGAGCTTGTTGCATGGTACACCCCAGTGAGATTGAAAACTTGGGGATTGCCCTTGGTGACTTTTGGCTTGGGTGACTCCGGCCTACTGACAACCTGCTGTCCAGGTTCAGGCTTCACTTCCTTGACATGCACTGCTACAGGCATTGGGGTCACAGTTCGGGAGAAGTTGGAAGAACCTGACACTTTGGAGAAGATGATGCAGACATGCCTGCCTGTCTCCCTTCCTCACTCTAGGTGCCTGCTGGTGCCAACCTGTCTACTAGAGAGCATGGGCCACCTGGAGTGGAGTCAAAATTACTGACCACTCTCTTACCTTGTTTTTGATGCTGATCACCAATGGCTAATGTGATAAAACACAGATCCGAGTGCACGGATAGCAGCCACTGAGCGTTCTGCTGGATTTGGGTCTCTGGGTGGCTGCCGTACATTTTATGGTGCCTCCATGTGCCAGACCCACTATAGTAGTGGGAACGTAGGCCCCTCCATAATGCACTCCAGCCTACCAATGGTCTCAGACACACCTACATGATGTTCCTGTGCCTCTTTCAGCATGTTGACCATGTGTCTTATGGCTGACTACAGGGGCACATCTTCTGAATGGGACTAAACTGCTGGCAGGTTTATGGTAGCCCTCTGAGCGCTGGAAACCTGACCTTTGTCCTTCACCGGCTGCAGACTCATATCAGGGATGTGCTCACCAGATTGTGCCCCAGAGTCTAATCTAGCTAAGACAACCACCGAGGTGATAGTCTCTGTGCTGGTGGGAGGTGCAATGAACACTTGCTGGTGCATCTTCAGAAGATGTACACTCTCCCTCCTCAGGAAAGCTGAGGATTTCAGCCTATGTCCTCTTCTGGCCCCATGGGTCCCACTGATACCACCATAATAGAAGTCACTAGTTGGTGAAGATGGAGAGAAGCTTATAGAGAGCAAAGTGTTAGAGTAGGTGCTCATCCAAGAATATTGGTCACTGAGTTGGCGGGCCACTGCCTTCTCTCTGTCACCACAGGACAGCTCCTGATATTCCCCAGGCAGTTCTTCCAGGGTGGTGAGGGCTTCTTGTCCATTTCTCTGCTTCACCCCACCGGCCATGACCTGGCTAGGGGCCAGTATTTCCTGCTATGAGATAAAAAGAAAGAATGAGTGAGATGGGAATGGGTGCAGGACCAGTTTATGATCATAAATAAACCTGCCAGTGTGAGAGTCTGAAGTAAAGTCAGCTGAAAGGGTTAGTCATTTGAGAGGACAAGGTGAACATGAATGTGAACTGTTGAGTGGAAATCATCTATGTGATGCTGAGTCTTGCAAACTGTCATCAATGATGAGATGCATTTGTAGTGGCAGAGTTAGTGTGGGTGATTCCCTATGAGGTCGCAGTGAGAAGATGGTGTCCCTTACCCTTCAGGATCGCAGAAGATCATTTATATTTTTCCGGCACTGTTAGCTTTTATTGTTTTACAGAGATTATAGCACTGACTTGTGCTGTAATCTCCCTTCAGTTTGGAAGGTCTAGGCAGACTGCCTTTTATTCAGTCAGCTGGGAGGAGGACTGACCTCCCCTTTGTGGGCCCTGAGCAGTATTAGTTACCCTTGGAACCAGTTTGGCCTTCTTTGAAAACATCATTAGGAGCAACAGGGGATCAAAAGCTGAGGAGCAGTTCCTGTCTTGCAGTTTAAATCTGGCCTTTAAATATGATGCCAAAGCCATTGGAAGGTCTTATCAGTAGGGAGAACATTTCGCTCACCATGTAATTCACTGAAGAGTTCATGTAGCATCTCGCTTAACTACATAATGAGATGAAAGATGCAAGATCATGAAAGTGATGTGTCTCAACCCCTGGTGGACGCCCATGGTGTTTGTCACCATTCCTTAGCTTCAAATAGGAAAATTCAAGGATCATCCTCGCAACTTGCTTTTCTATATAGCTTCTTGATGCCAGTAAATTTTGCTGCAAAACAGGTCAATTTCTTCATCCAAGTCACCAATATATATTATAAATTGCTAAGACCCCATCACTGATCCCTGGGAACTTCTACTAATTAGTTTACCATCCGCATAAATGACTAATTTGTCCCGACTCTGCTTCATGTCAGTTAGCCAGTCCTTTATCAATGTTGTTTATCACTCCTCAACAGCAGCAGCTCTTATCTCATTTAGTAACCTTTAATGTGGCATCATATTGAATGTCTTTTCAAAATCCCAATGCCTTTATTGCCTTTTTTTCTGAGACTAGTTGTGGTCACTCAATTAACTCTGTGCAAAACAGAATTGAAAACGAATGCCTTGCAATTTTATATGGCTTAGAACCAGACTTGATGATGTTTTTGTCAGTTGAAGGGAGATGGGGCTGCAAAATATTTTTTCTCATTATTCAGAAGTTGGATCAATTATGACGTTAAATTTCTGGATGAATCAACTGACAAGTGAAGTGGTGGCCTATTCTTAGTGAATTAATGTATGAGTGCACAGTTATTAAGGCCGTATTTGTTTCTCAGTGGATGACTGATGCAACATGTGAAACATTTAGTAACATCTTTTGAAACTCCACTTTGATACTTGGTGAGATCACATTGAACATTGTATCTGACAATGTTTTTCAAATCCCTTCACTGGCCTCACTGTTCCCTATCATTATAATCACTTTCAGTCTTGACTCACCAAAATATCTGCACACCTCCAATTCTAACCTCTTGAGCATCACTGAATTTAATCTTGCTGAACTATCAGCTGTTGAGCCCCGAGTCTCTGGAATTCCCTCTTTAATCCTCTATGCTTCTCTTTGCTACTTTAAGATGATTCTTGAAACATGCACCTTAGACAAAACTTCTGGTCATCTGATCTAATATTACTTTATGTGACTCAGGGTCAAATTTTGTTTGATAAGCACCTGAAAAGTATTTTGTGGCATTTATATTAAAGATGTTATCAAAGTTTAACTTGTTATATTGTATTTCTTTCTGCTGCTGTGATCGATCACCGTTTTTGAATTGCTTCTATGGAGATGGGGTATTTAAGAGATAATTCAATTACTTCAAAAGGGTAGCATTATGATAATGGTCATGGGGTAGTAACCAGAAGCCTGGACTAAGACTTTGAAGCTTTAATTTCAAATATCACCGTGGAAGTTGAGGGCATTTAAATTTTTTAACTAGTAAATCTGGAATTAAAATCTGATCTCAGTAATAAAGATCACAAATGAAAAATCCCATCTGGTTCACTGATGTTATTACCCAGGCTAGCCTACATCTGACTTCAGCCCCGGAACAATGTGTTTGACATTAATTGCCCTCTGATCTGGACTAGTAAACCGCAGTTGAAATAAACTGCTGCAGTAAAGTCAAAAAAGAATGAAATTGGGCAGACCACCCAGTCTCAACTTAGGAAGCGGCAACAACAAAGATACACTGTGCCCAATCAATTTAGGAAAAGTCCTCTTCACTAACATGTGGGGACTTAAACTGAATTTAGAGAACTGTTCCACAGCCTCATTAAGCAACAAAGTGACATATTCATATTCACTGAATCACTATTGACAGTTCATGTCCTAGACTTCTCTATCACCATTCCTGACTGCAAAGCCTTTTTTCCCCAGATTTGTTTAGCATTGGACTGAATGCTTGATTTCTTTTTTGATGATTGGCCATTTAGTCAGAAGGCTCTGTGGCAGAGTGGTGGGGAATATTTAGCCCCTTTTATGGTTTTTTCAATTTAAAATAACTGGCAGTAAAGATTTAGTCTTAAATGAAATAAAGGGCACTTTATTACACTAGTACTGCTGACAGTTGCTGGGTTAGAAAGTGATTCATACAAACTTGGTATAGATAAGGTAGATAGCCAACAGCTTTTCCCCATGGTAGGGGAGTCTAAAACTAGAGGACATATATTTAAGGTGAGAGTAGAGAGATACAAAAGGGTCCAGAGAGGCAATATTTTCACACAGAGGGTGGTGAGTGTTTGGAACAGGAAGCCAGAGGTAGTGGTGGAGGCGAGTACAATTTCATCATTTAAGAAATATTTGGACAGGTACGTGGATGGGATAGGTATGGAAGGATATGGACCAAACACAGGCAAATGGCACTCACTTAATTGAGAAAACTGGGAGGCATGGACAAGTTGGTTCGAAGGGCCTGTTTCTATGCTGTAAACCTCTATGACTCTAAATTGAGACCATTAACACATATCAAATGTCAGTGTTACAAACACCATTATGCATTTTGTACTGTTTGAAAAATAACTATTAAGCACACTATTTTGACTCTTGGTTAATTTTACACCCATGCTGCTATTCCCTATTGTATAGCACTTTATCAATCGTCTTTTAAAAATCCATGTGCACAGCATCACCCACTCTGTCCTCATTAACTTCATCAAAGCACACTTAAGCGCAAAGTAACATGGAAAGAGACAACATTATGTGGAATTGACTCAATTAGTATCACTCCAGGAAAAGGTTAACTTGAACTGTTCAGTTTAGATGAAATTTTACTGCATCATTCAAGTTACTTTGGCAGAAAGTCATTACATTTTCTTACAATTAGTCTCAGAGTAGTTATTACTCCAAATGCATCCAGATGGCTGTATACTTGGCTGTGAGTTGGTGAAAAAGGAAAACAGTCCCAATGTTACTCTTTATCAGAACAATGAAATTGTTCTTGGCTGTGATAAATTATATTTAAACCAGAACTCCTAAAATTCTGGAGTCATCTCAATGGAGAAAAAAGTGTGAATATGCAATCATTCCCCTTTAACACGAGCCTCGGCCATATGAGAAATCAGCAACAATTCAATACCTTTATTTGGGTTAATTTAGATTTCCAGGTACACACCGCGTTTTTAAAACCTCTTAAGCCACTTGCTCGCAGGGGTAGGTAACACAACTACATTTCTCAAAAAAAGCTGTAATTGGACCCTCTTGAGTTTATTGAAAGGCCATTCTTCATGTGAAAATATGTTTTCTGACATCATTCTTGAATTTTAGGAGTTTGTACCTTGTCAGAGGAATGGCACTAAAGATTAACTGCTTCTATTCCATTTAGCATATTAGATGCCCTTACAAAGTCCCCTCATATGTTACCTTTGGAGGATGACCAATTCAAGCTTTTCCTCATTCAGCATCCCCATAGTTTTGCGCTCAACACTTGTGATCAGTTTTGGGGCTGTTTATTGCACTGCTGCAGAGCAGTCTTCCTTCTGAGTTGGTGACTAGAATTGAATATAGGGTTGACATTAATAGCTGCAGCAGTTGTCCTGACTACTGGCTGGAAAGCTGATGGCAAACCTGCCATGTCTATTTCTCGGAGCCTGGCAAAGATTAATACCCATCAGGTGGCCTGGTGCCTGTATTTGGAGTTAACAAGGTGTGGC
>JAHRHZ010000125.1:3221234-3274244 GCA_024137785.1 Ginglymostoma cirratum | reverse complement strand
AACAAAAATTAATAAAACTGCTTTTGGTTCTTTGCTTAAGAAGCAGAATTAGAAAGAGACAGACTAGGTTCCAAATCCTGGCCACTAGGGAAGGGGAGGGGAATGGGGCCAACCAATGGAGATGGGTTGAACTTGAGCTTGACATAGGTAGTGCAGATTCCAAGCTAGTTTCTGCGGAATACACACGGAAGTATGGTTTGAAAACAGCTTGCCTTTCAGCCTGTATCTCTTCACCTCCATGTATGTCTGTGTCTACTTGACTGCCAGATTCAGTTTCCATCCGCCTGACCAACTCCACCTCTCATGCCCTCTGTCTCACCAACTCTTTCAATTTCACTTACAGTTTGCCTCCCACTCTGTCCAAGCCAGTCATTCCCTTTCACTTGCAGTGTTACTCTCAGTCTCTCACTCACTTTCACCCTCAATACCTCTCTCATTCTCTAACCTGTTGACTCTCTTTCTTCCTCACTTCTTCTCACTCACTGCCTGTCTCATTTTCATAACTCTCACTCCATCTCTCTCCACGTTCACTTTCTCTCTCTCTCTCTGTCTCTCCTACCCTCCTTCTTTCTCTCACCTCTGCCCCCTCTCTCTCACCTAGGTTGCATTGCACCTACATATTTCCCAAGCTATCGGCATTCAGATATTAATTTGCCTTGCTGTGTTCGCCAACAAAGTGGATAACCTCACATTTATCCACATGACACTTCATCTGCCATGCATTTGTCCAAATCACATTGAAGCTTCTCTGCATCCTCCTCACAGCTTTGTGCTGTTTGCAAACCTGGAGATATTACGTTTAGTTATCTATGTCATTAATATACATTATGAATGTTCGGAGTCCAAGCACTGATCTACTAATTACTGCTTGCCTCTCAGAAAAAGACCAATTTATTTCTACTCCATTTACTGTCTGCCATCCTGACTGGAAGTGCAACTAATTGGGGGAACATTGCCCTGAAACTGGATGGAACAAATCTGCCCATCAGCTTCTCAGACCAGGAACAAAGAGGTTACAGCAATTTCAAGATCAGCGATTTGTTCAAGTAGAATTAGCAAGCTGCAAGTATCAGCTAATCACACCAAATTCTTCCGATCCTATAGAAATGTTTCAAGATGTCATCTGAGCCCTCTTCTCCTGTGCCGGCAGTAAAGCTGTATGGAAAATGTGCAGAACATGTTCCAATTCATTCTCCCTGAGAATGATAATTAAGAGTCTTTGTGTGTTAGGGGATCCTGATTTGCAGAGTAAAGAGCTAGACACTACCATGCAGCGACTGGTCACTTATAAACCAATAAAAGTGTCCATTCAGTCAATGATATTCTTTAAAGTCTACCACCATATTTGGAGGTTATTACCACTTTACAAACACAGATTGGGTGACATTAATATTGGCCACTATGCGTTTCTGAATCTTGTTTCCAATAACAGTGGCTCAGTGGGGACATCTCTAAGGACAGTATCAAGCTAAATGAATTCTTAAAAACATGATATTTTAAAGGAAACGAGAAATCATTTCCAGCACTTTTATGGCTTTTATTATGTTGCTGCATTTTGGATGTAAACTAATGACTATCCCTTGAATCCTTACAGGTTTAGTGAGTCCACAGCTGTTGTGATCAAGTTGCAACTGTGAAACAGTTGTGTGTAGCAGTTGTAATTTTATGATAAACTGGTAAGTTTGTTGAAAAATATATTTCAGCTTCTGATCAATAGTGTTCGATGGAACTTTTTTTGACTACAATTTCAAAAGAAAATGGTTGGAGTACCTCTGTAAATTACCACTAGATGGCACAGTCGACACACTGAAATACACTCTTTCACAGGAATGTTTTCAGCAGCTCAGAGAGTTCCATCATGACCATAGCAATTCACAGTGAATTTATTGGAACTTGAGCCAGTTCACTGAAGTGGAGCGTGCCCTAACTGTTGGATATTTTCCTCAACCTGTAGTGGAAAAAACTTTGTGCAGGTGAAAACTCTGCTATGAAAGAAAAATAGAAAATAAGAGCCGGAGTGGACCATTTCAGCCCATCAAGTTTACTCTTCTATTCAACATGATTATGACTAATCTTCTATCTCAACACCACACTCCCACTGTCTCCACCCACACCTTGACACCTTTAGCATCCAGCAATCTCTCTGTCAGTTGCATAAAAATGATCATTTTCTAACTCTGTTAAGTTCTGAGGAAGAGTCATATCATGCCGAAAACTTTAACTCTGTTTCTCCCTCAACTGATGCTGCAAGACCAGCTGAACTTCTAGAAAATTTTCTGTTCTTATTCCAAATTTCCAGCATCTGCAGTATTTTCCTTTAATTAGACTGCTTCACAATGATGCCGACTTGCAGTACCAATCTGCTTTGTAGTGTTACTGACATGCAGCACACCCCTCCCAGTTTCAGAGATGTCAGTTTGCAGTTGAGAAGTTAACCTGGGGCTTTATATGCTTCCTCAGGGGAAACTATTCCGAAGAGATACAATGGAGTCATCCCTTGTGCCCTGGTCAACATTTATCCCTCAACGACATTGAAGAAACAGGTTATCTAATAATTATGTCATTGCTGTTAGTGGGAGTTTACTGGTGCAAACTGACTGCCAATTTTTTTACAATAATGATAGCACTTCAAAAATATTTCATTTATTGTAGGCACTTTGAGGAGTCTGGCAATCTTGATAAGAGTTATGTAAATGCTTAAAAAATGAAAGGACTGTGCACTCTGGAAATCAGAAACAAAATCAAAACCAGAAATTGCTGAAAAAACTCGGCCGGTCTGGCGGCATCTGTGGAGAGAAATCCAAGTTAACATTTTGGGTCCAGTGGCCCTTCTTCAGAATTCAAAATCGCACCTCTTTTTGATATCACAATGTGCCAAGAACCAAGAATGTAACTGTGCATTAACATGGAATTACTAATTGTAGCAAGTCCAGATAAGTATTAAACCTTTAATATTTTCAGTGAATTGCAAAACCTCACTCATAAAAGTAAATTATTGCGAGCAATTTCTTCAATGTCAAGTATAACATTAAAACGTGCTATTCTACATGGGAAAAATATAATGAATTTGACTGTATTTTGGCAGTACAGCAAAAAATTAAGAAATTTAACTAGGATAATGTTACTTAGGAGTGCTGTCAAATTTAATATCTGAATGGATTCAAAAACAAAACAAGGCCCTTAGGTTGTGATACATCATTAAATTGTGCAAAACTGATAATTATTAAACTGCTCATTCAACATATCGTTAATTGTATGTATTAAGATCATTGTGGAAAATAATAGCTCATGGTGTAGAGTCTAAATAGTAAGATGTGATTTATTACATCTTAGTAACTATATTCAAGTTCATTTAACGCTGAAGCAGATTATCTCCTACTACTGTTACTAAGAACAGACAGAGAGAATTCATGTCCCTCCATCAGAAGACTGTGCTGTCTTCATACTCAGAGGCTATGCAATGTCTGCAGACTGGATAGAGCTCAGTATCGCTTAAACAGTCACTCTTTCACAAACATTACCATCTAAAAATCATGCTCCTAACTTATTTTTCCTTTAATTATCCCATTACACGAATTATGTATACAACTATATTAATCTTGGCATTACCCTTCTCTCTTCAAGTTTCTGACTTCACAGATTCAAGTGGTCTGGAGCTATAATAGTTCTTCTAAAATGTGTATGCTTTGGACTTGGAAGATTGGCTTGATGACTGGTGACCTCAATTCAGATCTTTACCTTGAGTACCTATGAACCATTACTGACATGACCATCCTCATTCGGTTCATTGCAGTGAAGTGAGTGTGGACAATGGTTACAGAATGAGACAAGGTTTGTGCAGCTCCTCTGTACAACTCCCTCGCCTATATGAGTCGCAGGTGCAACCGTACAATTCCTGTTGAAGTCTCTTATCCATATTCATTGCCCTTGATCCAGGTGTGGAAACCGTCATGTGAGAGAAGTCTTTTGTGTTGATTAGTCCGCTGTGGTCAATAAGAGTATAGAATATCCTTTTGCTGACACTTCCCTGAAATAGAAATATTTGCAGAAGTACTCAGGCTACTGTGGAATCAGCCTCTTTGTTAGGATTGCATGTGGAATGAACCCTAGAAATCGACTCAGCTATCAACTTCGAAATTGTGGCTATAATTCAATCAAAACTTCTGGCTTTTAAGTCTTCAGTCTGTGCAGTGAGACTAACATGTACCTCCAAGGCCTGATTTCATCTCTTTTTAAAGGGAGAAAGTACAAATTGAAATGGGGACATTTTCATGACAGATGGTGCATACGCGGCAAGGACGCCATCCAGATTGTAGCAGTCAGAAAGAGGCGGGACATCCTTTTCCCATCAGTGCGAGGAAGAAATCTCTAGTTCTTACCAAAATTGCGTTATTGAAGGTGAGAAGGTGAACAGCAAAAGCACATACTCAGGCCTTTGAGACCAAATGATAAACTATTTAATGAACTCTCCAGGTCAATACAAGTCAGACTATTCACTGTTCCATTAAATCCTGTGTTCTGAAACCCCGTTATGCTTACCTTGCCTCCACCACACCCTACCCCTGCCTTCAGCTTCATTTTCTTTGTTTCTCCATGCAATCGTTGTCAAGTCTTTCCTCACATCCATTCACTTTCAATGGAGCTCTCTCTCAATTTCTATGCAGTTCATCACCTCCCATTTGTCCATTCACTGTTGCCACACACCTCTGTCCTTACGCCACATTTATCTGATAGTGAGCCTCATTGAATGCATTTGGTAATTTCTCACCATCTCTGCTTTCCAATTTTTTTTAGGGAGGAGAGGACAATATATTACAGGAGGGAGAAGACAGAATTTTTGCTCCTGCAAACAATACATTATAAACTGGATTTAAGTGGCACATTTACATCCATCTTAGTTGGAGATGGAGATTTGCAATTGTAAAAATTGTGACCTTGCCACATCACATCCATTTCTTTGTCCGTTCACAGCCTTCATGCACACAGCAAGTATTACTGTACATGAAGAACATGATCCTTCTAGGAACATCATTCTTACTGAGAATATATTATCATAGGGCCGACTGCCATGACCTAAAACAGCGACAAACACTTTGATACATCTACTTAGAGAGTTAGGTGAGTTTCCGACTGATGATTAACATCTTACAAATGAGCACAAGAAGACAATAATAGCAGAGACAACTGAACAGAGTGAGGAATGGGGAGGTGTGCACATCTCCAGTTTCTGCTTGGCTGGACGTAGAAGCTGTACCTTGGGGCCACCATTGAGAAAGGCTGAAAGTGCATTCACAAATTAGCCAGGATGGAATCACGTGCTGCATAATCCATACTGTCAGAGAGGATTGGTTGTGCAGCGGAGGTGAGATTATCTGCTAAGGAGAGAGCAGCTGCTTCCATAGAAATTCAACTCTGATTATTAAATGAGCCATGCAGGACAGCATGCAGAAGGTTTCTGCCACCTTAAACAGAAAGACAGTTACATATAACAACCTTCAGAAAGTTACAACTAGGCAGAATGATAGGAGTGACATGGGATTGTCCTAAGAGAGGGATGGTGCTGAAACAAACTTGGAAGGAGTATTCCACTCACAGTACTCCCACTTCCTATCCATTGTCCCACTGTCAGCCTTGCCTCCTGATAGCTGGATGTGTTCCCATATTGGTACAGGTGGAGCAGCTTTGTGGAAGGCTTCAAAACCCAAAGGATGGAGGCTCAAAGTATCTCAATAATCAGAGGAGAGATGTAAGCAGCTTAACTCTCCCTCTGCCAAAACCAACTGAAAACATAAAACGAAGAAATCGTAATTCATCCAGCGTAGGTACATGAATGAGGTCGTAAACTTCCTCGCCGAGCCGGCGTGTTTGATTGCTAGGTAACATCGTCAGTGCACCTCTGGTGAAGTGTTGGTGTTCTGTCCCGTTTGTTATTTATATGCCTCGGTTTGCTGGATGGTTGGCATCACTTCCAGCTCTGTTCTTCAGTGGTTTGTTTATCAGATCCAGTTCAATATGTTTGTCAATGAAGTTCCGCTTGGAAAGCCAGACCTCCAGGAATTCCCTGACATGTCTCCGAATGGATTGTGGAAAACAGAACTGGAAGTGATGCCAACCACCTCAGCAAATCTAGGCATATAAATAACAAGCGGGACAGAACACCAACACTTCACCAGAGGCGCACTGACGATGTTACCTAGTAATGTGGTGAAATGTCTGCAATCAAACACACTGGCTCGGCGAGCAAGTCTACAACTTCATCCACAAACCAAGCTACAAATCTTCTCAAAAACATTAGGTACATGAACAGTTAGCAAATTTTATTTTCAGAAGTTTCCACAATTTGCCCAATATTCGTGTCCTAAGGGAAAGCTCAATCTTTCATGTGCTTCATTGTGAATATCAATAAGTGACAGGGTCAATTTGGCAGATATGCAATGGGTAGAAAAGCAAGAGAAATAGGAATGTAGGAATAGTAATAGGCTGCACTATAAATGTCCTTTAGGGAAGCAAACTGCTACCCTTATCTGGTCTGGCCTACATGTGACTCCAGACGTGCAGCAATGTGGTTGATTCTTAACTGTTCTCTGTGCACTTAGAGATGAGCAATAAATGATGGCCTAGCCAGTGATGCCCTCATCCTGTGAGTGAATTAAAAAAAAACTCAACCAGTCGAATTTGTTCCCTCGTTCAAATAAGTCAAGCTTGATCATCTATCTCAATATTAATTTCTCACACTATTTCTATATACCTTAACAGTATTAGCCTTCAGAATGTAGCAAATAGTCTCCAGAAGGAACAAAACAAAGTTGCTGGAAAAGTTCAGCAGGTCTGGCAGCATCTGTGAAGGAAAAAACAGAGTTAACGTTTCAGGTCCAGTGACCCTTTCTCAGAACATTATAGGGAAACCTTTCTTTTAGGACAACCACCACCACACTATGCAAGTACTAGGACAGAAAGGGATGGAAAGAGCTCAAAAAGTAAGTCACAGCTCCCATGTTGCAGATCTCAAAGTGCATATCAGCACCTTCCCTCATGTGTAAATCCACAGACTCTGCATTCCCATCAGAGAGCTACATTCACTGGAAATATGCCTCAGAAAATATAGAAACTGCCGTCACCCCTTCTTCAGTTTAAGCTTGTAATCCTGCTGGGAACCTGATTGACAAGTTTACTGACATACACTTACGCATGGATTCATCCTTTCTATGGAAAGCTACCTGAAGCGTGTGTAATGTTATTGCCCTCTAAAGGCCTCGTATTGGTGACTCTTGCAATTTAAGATTCCTGCACCACCCATTCCAGGTGTAGTCATGGTCATGTTCTTCCCCATTTCCAGTCCAGTGGAAAGTGGCAGTGAACACTGTTTGGCTGGTGGCTTCCAGCATCCGCCTCTACATGTTGGTGGGCCTGGAACATCCGGATCCCCATCCTGATAGCTCTTCCTATAAACTTCATTGGCTTCGCACTTCACCAGGTCTCCACCCTACATGAGCCTGGACCTGCGCACCCATCCCCTCAACCTGCCCCTGGAATATGAAATAACCATGCCAGTGTGGTCACATATTGTACCCTCCCCCTTTGAGCCAGGATCCTCTTGTCCACAAATGAATCCTCCTCCCACATTCCCCTCATTCCCATTCCTGCTTTACTGTATCTCCCTCTTACAAATATTGTTGCCCCCATTGCAATTGTAATCTATCCTTCCCCCACCTCGCAGCCCCCAATCCCAAAATTAGTGTCAGTCTCTTTGCTTTGACCCTGCCCCAACGTTTATTCTCCTTATTTTCTCATTGCTATTCTGATGGACCAACCCACGACCCACCCCTTTGAGCAACATAACTGGACAGCCCTAGACAAGACACGTCCAAGACCCTGAATGATGGGTGTATATCTCCCTGACTAAATTAGCCTTACCTCGGAACCTGTGTCTTTCCAACAGGCTTTCAATGCTGGTTGCAAGTACACCTTGCAGTGCAGGTCTGTGTTTATTAAGCATCCTGCAAGCAGATCTGAGACGTGCCATGAGGATCACTGGGGCTTGGCAAATTTTGAAATTCAATGTCTGAGGATGAGAGCTGTGTGTGACTGGTGCCCATAGATCATGCCCTGAGATGCTATTTTATGTTGAGGCATTTTGCAGCCTACAATAAGCTGAGGCTACCAGGTTCCTGGTCTGGTTTCCATGTTGAGAATTCTCAGCACCTAATTTGTTCAGCATGTTTAGTAAAATAGAAAGCTGCATATTAATAAGTTGAGATGTACTGTTAATAACAAGCAATAAACGCTGTAACTTGGTAACGCGCTACTACCCCAGCAAATAACTCATCTTGATGCCCAATCAGTGTTAAATGTGTTAGACATGGTCTGCATCTCCATGACAACAGGATCACATGGGCCTGTCCGCTCGCAGAATTCAGCATGGTTTCATCATACCATAATCCAGGGGGTCCTATTTTACCTTACCTTCAAATAAAAAGTTTAAGACATAATTAGTTTATAAAATCTTGCATTTTTTTAAAAAAAAGTGGAATACTGCAGAAGCAAAAACAGATTTTGAAAACTGTTAAGAATTAATTCAGAAGTTTTGTGAATACTAACATAAAAAAAGAATGTTAACTGTCATTTTGATTAAAAAAATTAGACAAAGGAAGAAAAATATCGTTAGCTTATTTAAATGAAAGGAATACTGCAGTGGAGGTGTTGGGTGAAGTGTGTTGTGGTACTGAGATTCACTGTTGAGCAAAGAACACAATTTTATACTTGCACCGGTATTTTCCACAGGGATGCCATGATTCCCTGTTGTAAGATAGGTGGGAGATCTGTAGAAACTATGAAAAATGTCACTTCAATTTCTGCTCATGTTCTGAAAGAAGAACAGGGAATCCCAAGGAAACTTCCATTAATTGATCTAACTACAGTTAGGATAGAGTCGCTACAATGGCCTTCAGTTGCTGTAAGCAAGGATGGAAAACTAATATAGCCCACCATGCGAGGAACAATGCAGGTTTGGCTCCTTTCATCACAATTAGCCCCTGCATCAGGAAGAAGGATTAGTCACTGAAAGCCAGCCGATTGCTCTCCCTTCTGATGTCCAACCTGATGGTTCCTATCTCATTCTTGCCCACCATTAGTCCAGGTCTCTTGGTAATCCTGGGCCTTTGCTGTTTGGCATCACCAGCAAGCTGCCACTGCTCCCACTTGTGCTGATGGCAACGAGGCGCTGCTGGCCACCGATTGGCACTTCGTATCATCAGACCTCACCCCATGACATTAACAGCAATTTCCCACTATTTCTTCAACTGGTGGGTGAGACCTCAAACAGGCCAACTAAATCCAGTTAAACTTAGTTGTAATGTTAATCATTTACATAGTCTGTTGGCACATGTTTGCCTTGAACATCCCCATTGGTGCTCCGGTTCTGCCACTGTAACATCATTGGAAGTATGACAAAAATTCAGGTGGCAGAATGTGAGGCATCGTTATTCGATGAGAGTACTGGCCCCTGGCACAAGTTGAGCTGCTCATTAACAGCATTTTAGGGGAGATGGGGGAGGGGAAACAAAGATGAATGTTACTGTTGCTGCTGGAGCTTGTCTTCGGAAACTAGACCATGAAGAAATACTAAGTGGCATCAAGCCAAGATCTACATTAGGAAGTATGAAATATCAATCTAAATCTTTCTTCAGCCTACATATATTTTTCCTACAAGCGACTCTTACCCAATTTGTTTAATCTCCCAAGAGAGCTGAAAATCCACAAGTATAACTTCTAAAATGTATAAAGTTCTATAAAACTTCTCTCTAACCGTCAAAAATAATCTAGTAAAATGTCATGACATCAATGTAAAATTAAGATCGATATTATTCAACTCTCACTAGTTACATTCCACAGGCAACATTTTCCATTTGCAAAGAAACCATCAAATTCAACAAGATGTCTAATTAGCTATATCAATATTTTTCTTCATTAACAATATTAATCTTGCATTTAAAGAGTTATCATGTTTAACAAGCTATTTAACACCGCAGTTGCTTTTAATTGGAAATTATTCACTTGCCTGTGTGGAAAACTCTGAATTATCTTACGATACATTATGAGTCTCGTTAGTTTTATACCTTGTGTCCTGTAGTCCTACAATAGATGTATCATCACTCTAGTAGGAGCAGTGCACTGGAAATCAAGCCCCACTATTCCATGGGACATCACAAATGTGAAATATGGTCAATTTAATCTCTGGGACGATTAATATCTGACTGTGACCACAATCTAAGGTCAAACAAGGTCACATTAGGTTTCATCAATGAACAAGAAAGAAAAAGTGTATTTATTATAATAAAGCTATCCTTGACATGTCATAAAACAGATTGCTAATTATTAATATGCAAACTCGAACTGTATCCCCTCTAATTCCAGCACACTCACTTTCATTCAAACAAAGGACAGACAGCACAGATGAGAAAAATGCTTTTTGCACGAATATCATGGGTAGAAAGTATTGGCAAAAAAAAGTAAAAATGGCCGTAGGTCAGAATCCAAAACAAAACAAATGGAATGAGGTGACTTTTTCATGGTTTCTTTTGTTTTTTTTGTTGATTATATCATTTTTTTTGTCAACTGAAACTCTTCTCCATCCAGTAATTGCTCAGTTGTACTTAGGTTTAGGCTTGAGTTAGTTTTTTTTTGCAAAATGCTTTTTCTTTTCCTCTCAGACAGAGAGAGGGTTCTTGCTTGCCAGTAACCTTTAAGGAGATCTGAGTCCTAACTGCTGTCTTTCCTCTCAGTACTATGAAAAACCGTAACATACAACCAATCCACAAACTTTTACTGGTAGCCATTTGTTTTTTTCCAAGACATCTGGTGCCAGCACATCTCTTAAAACTATTAAATCCAGTTTCAGCAAAAGTACACTGTGTTGCACTACTTTTCCTTTGAGTTGTAAGTCAAAACATTTAATAATCTAAACTTCCATTTTCAGGTTTACATTTCCAAACAAAATATGTGTAGTCCGTATAAAAGTTATCGGTAAATTATATGGTTACATTTTGAAGGTCAGTGCAATTATGCATCTTAGTCTCCTTGATAAGGTTCATTCTTAATCATTTTTTGCAATGAAGCAAGTGCAGTTATCTGAGTATTTTTCGTGAACTGGAGACAGAATCCCCAGAATTTCTAGGGTCCTTTCTTCTAAATTCACACTGATGTAACAATATTGGTGTTAGGATACTCAGAGAAAATTTAACTTTAACAATGAGATGGCAAGAACTGCAGATGCTGGAATCAGAGACAACACAGTATGAAGCCAGAGGAACACAGCAGGTCAGGTAGCATCAGAGGAGCAGGAAAGTTGACGTTTCGGTTTGGGACCCTTTTTATATTCAAAAAAATTTTTCTGCAGAAGGGTGTCAACCAGAAATATCAACTTTCCAGCTCCTCTGACATGCTGCTTAACAAAGTGTGGGTTGATGGGGATATGATATAAAATTTCTCAAATTATCATAAGCAATCACAATCCAACACCATCATGTCCACTTCTGAATTTGATAATGTGCATTTAGCAAAGTGTGAGTAGCAAGAAGGTGGTGTGTAGTGGCATTATCACTAGACTGGTAGTCTAGAGATCTAGGGCGTGGATTCAAAACTCGCTGTGGCAACAAGTGGAATTTAAATTCAATTGACTAATAAAACAAACATGGCACTAAAATCCATGGAATTCTCATTGATTGTTGTAAAAACTCTTTCAGGACAGGAATTGATATCACTCTGGTGTTGATTACAGTGACTCTAGACCTAAAGCAATGTGGTTGACTCTTAGCTGCCCTGTGAAATGGCCCAGCAAGCCATTCAGCTGTTCCAACCAACTACAGAAAGGTCAAATAGGAATGATGCATTGACCCTGAAAAGTCGTCCTCTCTAAAATCTGAGTTTTATGGCAAAAGTGGAAGAGCTGTTCCACAGACTAGACTAGCAACAACCTGGCACAGAATCAAGGCTTACAACCAGTTTCCCAGATATTACCATCATCAAACCTGAGCATGCCCTGTTCCATCTGAGATACCTGTACTGTGGTATATAATTGGGAGACACCTGTCCAGGTGTCCTTGACAGTGACCCTGCACCCCAAATCATCTCTTGGCATCAGTTCAAAATGGGCAAGGAAACCTTCTAGTGATTATCACCAACTTCCCCGGTGAAACACTCCTCCACATTGATCAGCACTTAGGGGAAGCGTTAAGTTTGCAAGGGATGCATAATGTATTTTGGATGAAGGACTTTGATGTCCTTCTTTGAGAGTAGCTTAGCAGCACCACTGCTGTCTAAGCTGGCAAAGTCATGAATGACATATCTGCAAGAGAAGACCTATGGGAGGTGATGAAGAAACCAACAAGAGGGAAAAATGCACACTGCCTTGTGCATTGCAGGTGCATCTGTCCACACCAGTATCAGTAGGAGTGACCATTATATAGTCTTTGTGAAGACAAATTCCCATCTTCAAACATTCATTGTTCTAAATGGCATATATTCAGAACACATCTACTACCACAGAACTGGAACATCCATGAGGCACTATGGGTCACCTACAACAACAGCATTGTATTCCATCACAACCTGTCACTTCATGGCCAAGCATATCCTCGCTATACTATTACTTTCAAACTCAGGGGTTACCACTGGTTCAAAGAAGACTACAGGAGACAAGGCTTGGAGTAGCACCAGATATGTCTAAAAAATGAGATGTCAAGCTGGTGAAACTGCAACACAGGATAATATGTAATATACCAAAGATTAAAACTGACAGATACCCCCACTGTGGAAAGGAGTGGTCCTGAAATCAGTTATATGCTATGCTGGACTAATCTTATAAGAATAAACTACAGGCTTATATTACAAGACAGACTGAAGTTGAAGTACTTTTTTTATCAAAATACTCTGGAAAGAATCTTCCCCCCAACAAATGGAAAGATAAATGTCTTAACAGCTAAAGGACAGCTCCTTTATATAGCTCTGTTGACAAATGTAATTACTTGTCAAGTCAAAGTTTGTGATAGCTCCAAGTTTACAATGCCTAGAGATGGGACCATTATTTCAATGCTTGTTTTAATAAGGGACTAAAAGAGGTTCAATGTAGAAATGGGTTTTATCAAAGTATCTTTCGTTGAAATGTTAAGTACTACAAAAGGCACTTAAGAATTTTATTCAATCAGTGTGTGAACCCTGAGAGATAGCCAGGTGATATACTGAGTGAATTAGCATAATAGATGTAAGGACTAAGGATGGTGGCTGGGAGCATGGTTAGCTTCAACTAGTAACAACTTGGCTTGGGACTATAAAAGGCCTCGGGGTTGGAGAGAGGGGCATTGTTTCGTACAGACAATATGACAGTCCATGTAAAAGAGTAGAATAGCTTAAGGCTGGCATGGAGAATGAAAATTCAAAGTTCCTAGGCACTTTTTTCTGTGTTTGGTTTGTGGAGCTGAGATTTATCCAGTCCCTGCCTCTTGACATGATGTGTTGCTGGTCCACAATTTTATGCACAGTTGAGAGGATAACATGCTCCATGGTAGGTGATTCCTGGCATAAAGGCAGGCCCAAAAACAAGTCCAGGGCATGATTGCACCCACAACTTGCCTTCTCCTGAAATTTCTAAAATGATGAATGGAGTCTATAAGGGTTGTGAGTCCAGTTTGTGAGTCGCAATGTGGCCTCACTCATATTTCGCAAGCCAAGGTTAAAACCTGCTCTGAGGGCCTTTATCTTATTATAATGCAATAGTATTCGTTGCCTCCAAAATTACACACAGGTTCACACAACTCAAAAGTAAAATACAGTGAATGCTAGAAGTTTGAAATAAAGACAGAAATGCTGGAAATACTTTGGCACCATGTGGATTTATCGCTTTTATGTTGATGAAATTTTAATAATGTTAATTAGATTCTTAACTATTTTCTTCTTTATCTACTGGAAGATCCTATGGGACACTTCATCTGGACCAGGTGGTCAATATATAAATCTTCAAGTTCCTTCACAACGTATAATTAACTGACCTCTACATATGTTATAGATTCTCAAACCAATTTGAGTGGATCTGGAATATGTCCAGTCTTCATTTGTGAAAACTGATGTGAAGAATTAAATTTAACAGTTGCTATTTCCTGGCCCCACATAATAATTCCACCCAGTGTCCTGTAAAAGCATATTCTAGTCTTTATCATTTTATTTTTTAGCAAATTTAAAATTGCTGTTTTGACCCATCTTGTTGCCCACTATCAGACAGCTCCTTATCACCAATTTATGGTTCCATTTACATATTTTGAGAATTATTGTTTTATATCTGATTATGTAACCACTGTGGTCTTGTTTTTAGCATTTTCTCAGTGTGACATGTCACTTCCTTACATGAAATCCAAAGGCAATATAATTCCATTTTCTTAATTTCCTATTTTCTTCTTCACTTATTTACTTGCTCCTCTCTGTAAACCTGACCTGTAGTTTAAAACTCTGCTTTCCCAAACTTTGAGATATTCACCTTTTTGATTAGTCTGTATGATGACAGCAAACCTAATTATGCAATGATCATAAGTATCCGACTATTTCTAAATCACGACTGTTTCTAGTCACTCTTAAATATTAATTGCAATTTAAATACAGGACAGTTAAATAACCTGATGACTATCATATAACGATTATCAACATCTGTCCTGAATTGTTTGAACAGTTACCTATTAAACTATTCACCTCAAAATGACAGTCAATAGCAGACATCAGTTATTACACAGTTGCCCTTATCATCACAAATTTCCATCAGTATTGTATTGCTTTGTCTTTTTCTGCTATTACATCAATTTTTTTTCACAAATCTTATTACATTGCCTGTTTCGGATTGCAGTTAAACAAAGCATTCTCTTTGCTCCATATTTGTCCAGGTTTTGCTTGTAACTGTATACACATAATGTACCAATGACAAAGCTTATAGCAAGATTATAATGGTTGAAGGTTGTGAATGCTACCAAAAAATAAGTTAAACACCACAAGATCAACTATATGGACATTCAATGGGTTCTGGCACTAATATACTAGACCATCAGTTAAGAGAAGTTTATTTAAATGATGATCTTGCTGATATGAGATTGTAATAATGGCATTCTACAAACTTTGCCCAGCAAGATGAAAGAAAACACTCTCAAGTAGGGAGTTGCCTACCTTATATAAAAATAATCTTTTATCTAATAAAACTCTAGTAATATGAAGAACTTCACCCTTGTTGCACCAATCCAATACACCTTTTGGCAGATTGCCCAATGGATGACATTGACACCATCTACTGTGGTGTGTCCGAGCTGCACCATCCCATCCACTCACTGGACAGCATAACATATTTGCAGATAATGAAGTTTCTAAATGGACATGCTGGATCCTAACAAATAGGTCAGGGTGGGGGAGAAAGCACTGCATTAACTATTTACCCCTCTGCTATTACTAGTTTATGAACTTGCTAAAAGTGCAAAATAATTTTGGTAAAATGTTATTCTTGACTTTTGAAAAATATTGCTTTATATCAGTCTAATTCATCATCTTTGGAATGATAGGGCTCCATCTTCCCAGATCAAAATCCTATGTTTAGTTAAATTAGAATCAAGTTTTATAATCAAACTCAAATTAAAGTACGCACAAGAAAAATGGGTAGAAAAATTCTCAAGTTTACTTTCATTAATTTGCATTTCGAATTCAAAGGAGATCAGTCATTTTGGAAATAATTACCGATGTTTCCCTTACCTGGCTGTCATTCGCAATATGTTACATATGTAATTAATTACATTGAAACACACATCAAACTTTATTATCATCAGTAACATCAAAGAACACAAAGTAACCTAATGAACTTTCTTAAGTTTGATTATGAATTTCAAATTGACCAGCAATTTCTCAGATCCTTCTTGTTTTGACCTATGTTACTTTCTTGTTTTGTGCTAAACAATGTAACAGCAGAACATTCCTTCCAAATGTAGAGAAAAATAGTTGAATTCTGCTCAGCTTATATTCTGAGTCAGTTTCTAAAAATTATGCCAGTTTTTGGTGTAGTTAAATAAGTCTTTACTATGAACATAGTTTTACACCACAGATAAACACAGTAAAAAAAAAAGCATCACAAGATTTGAAATAAAATAATGGATAGTTTACCTGATAGTGCTCATTTTGCCATATAATATGATGGATTTTACTCACTCTCCAACCTTTTGATTGCAAATGTTCAATATATTTACTGACTGTTAATGAAGTCAACAATCATAGTTTCATCCCCACTACATACGCAAGAAGCCTTCATTTCACGGTGGAAATACTTTACAATTCAACACTGCTACACATGAATAATCTTTGGACCATAAATAACAGAAGTAATAAAGTAATATAACACAGGATACAGGGTTAAGCAAAAATAAATATTTTCTCCAATGCAGGAGAGTTAAAGGGATAACCTCTCCTGATAATCCTTCGCCTTTACTTTTTTAAAATTCCAATAAACTTCAAATGTAATTTTTAAAATGTTGAAAATAAGAATCCTTTTCTTAAAATAAGATTCCAATCTATCTTTTGCACTTGGTGCTTTGCAGGAATTCCTGGCCAGTTGTACCCCTTGTCTGAGTGTTCCATTTAGTGTACTGAATGACTTCCACAGCTTACATGCATTTTCGTAAGTCATGCTAGATGATGCTACTTGATGAGCATGTTTGCATTGACTGGGCACTACATGAATGCAGAACTGCAGATCATACACGTCAATCAGCACGTCATCAGCTTTGTGTCCAGCTTTGACATTTTGAACTTTAAGCTTTCATTAATTAATCTCATGCAGCTAAAAATGTGTTCAGGATAAGGAAGACTACCGTTCCCACACACCCAAAAGCATTATTTTAAAAGGGACATCAACAATGCTCAAGTTGATTACTGCTTGGTTTCATCTGGTTGTTGCTACAATTCTACAAGGGTTCTGTGCATTCATTTGTTGACTTAAGTTGTAGTTGTCTACAAGAGGCATTGTGATATTTGCTTAAGGCATTTTCGCTGATTTCAAGGCTAGTGAACAACCCAGTCAATCTCAGAGATGAATGTATTAATTGGCATTATCTTTGGGATACAGCATGACTGGAAACATAAGCCACAAAAGCCAAGATGCAAGCTGATGGAAGACAGAGGAGGAGGAGGTGAGAGAGAAGTTTTCTCAACAGGACACCTGGCGCTCAGGGAGCAATTGTCCAACATGAAATTCAGAAATGACTACTGGCCTGGGGGAGAATGAGTGGGATGACAATTAATGTCCGCTTAAGTATCTCCTCACACTCCCGCTGTTATTTTACACTCAGCAGGAGGAGACCCACAACAGGACAGTAATCCCATCACTTCCACTGCACAGGCTGGTGTTGGGCGTGAGATAAGGGCATTTTCCAAAACCAAAACTATATTCTGTCTTTATCCCACAGTTGATTGGTCTGTCACATGTTATTCCCCCACCCCTTTAACCCTCTCACTGGGGCTGGCTAACCTCACCACATGACAGGATAGATAATGTCAGGTTGCTTCTTCTGGCTGGGAAACCTGGCACAGTGGGATCCAATGACAACAAGGTGGGGAGCTGGATGAACACAGCAGGCCAAGCAGCATCATAGGAGCAGGAATCCAGTGGGATCCAGTGTCTGGATTAGAAAACAATTAATCAGGATTGAAACAAAGAGACATTTCTTCACTCAAAGCGTTGTTAATCTTTGGAATTTTCTACCCCAGGGGGATTTTTACATGTCACCATTGAATATACTTTATGCTCACATAGATAGGTTTTTGGTTCCAGGGAATCAAGGAACATGAGGACACAGCAGAAAAGTGGAGTTGTAGCCAATAGTTTTATTACATAGATCTCAGAAAGGCAGTGTACTTTTAATACAGTTAGATGACATCATAACATATGACCTTCCAGTATAAAAGTGCCCTCCTCACCTTCAGCATTGTGTTATCAGTTGGTGAGTCATGTTTAATGCAGCCATAACAGCAGCAAACACAAAACCTAGGCTAAGTCTGCGATCTTATACCAACGTAAGTAGTTAGTGTTGTTAACAAACTTCGAGACACCTGCTTCAACAAAAACACAATCTTTGTTGTACCTTTGTGGGTTTATGTGTTTTATATGTTATAGAAGTATGTGTGACAGATCATACCGGCAGTGATGTTTGACCCAGGAAAAAACATCATGGTGGCTGCGATTGGCAGACAGTGGATACTGAAAGCAACTGGGACAGTGACTGCTGCAGCTCGATAGTAACAGTTGGTTGATATTAAAAGGTAGTAGAGCAATGGCACTTCTTCTAATCATTTCTGATCAAACAATCTGTCCTGGTCTACCCACATTGATGCAACAATCAAGAAAGTACAACAACATCTCTACTTCCTCAGGACGGTGAGGAAATTTGGCATGTCCACAAGGACTCTTACCAATTCTTATGGAAGTGCCATAGAAATCATCCAACATGGATGCATCACAGTTTGGTTTGGCAACTGCTCTTCCCAAGACTGCAAGAAACTACAGGAAGTTGTGAACAGAGCCCAGTCCATTATACAAAACATCCTTCCATCAATTGACTCAGTCTACACTTCCTGCTACCTCAGTAAGGAATCAACATAATTAAAGACCCCTCCTACCCCAGTTATTCTCTCTTCCACTGTCTTCAGAAGATGCAAAAGTTAGAATATATGTATGAACAGATTCAAGAACAGCTTCCTCCTCGCTGTTATCAGACTCTTGAACAGACCTCTCAAATGTTAAACCTGATCTCTCGTTCTTCACCTTCTCTGCAGCTGTAACAATGTATTTGTACTCTGTTCTGCTACCCTGATGCACTTTGTGTGGTATGATTTGCCTGTATAGCATGCAAAACGACGCTTTTCACGGTGCCTCAGTTCATGTAACAACAATGAATCAATCAATTCATCAAGCAACAACCAAGGGCAAAGTTCTTTAACCCATTCCGAAGCAGAGAAACCTCAACAGAGAAGATACAGTTGTGAGTACGCCATTTAAAAAAAAGGCTATAGTTGATGTAATTTAAAAAAAAACGTGAGTTTGTCATTTGTATAAGGCAGCTCATTTCTATCTGGCAAAACACAGACAGAAATGTGAAAAATGTGAAAAAGGCCTGTGTTATTAAGGCCTTACCTGTGTCCAGATGTGTGATTTCAACTGGTACTCGCCATTTAAAATGTTGACCCTCCATTAAAACAGTGTCTAAGCAGTCAATAGCAAGGTTAGCAATGGATGAATATTGCACCATCAAACAGCAGGCAGCATGACGTTGCCACGATGTCCACTTTACAACCATTTGTTCATTATGCATCCCGATTTTATTATTAATAAATTAGTTAATTTTAATAATTATTATTATCCATTTGGACTGGTTTGGAACTGTCAAATTTAGCCACTTTTCAGTATCTTTCACCATTTCCAGTTCAGAGCACAGATAGGTCAGCTGATTTGACGCCCATTAAAACTGTCCTGGATGGTAGAAAACTCAGGACAGCAGCTCTTTACCATAGATTACTGGTTATAAATCAACCCGGTAGACAAAATAACCCCATTTTCCATACCTTGAAATTATGATTTTGCATATACACGTTGTATAACGCTCCTTTTTGATCACAACATGATATCTTACATAGGCAGTCAGCCTCTATTTTGCAGCGCACAACTAGATATTTTACTCACTCGTACCTAATAAATGATTGCAACGGATTGAGCAGGCAATTACTGGCTAAATTGCAAAGATGCATGGGCATCTTAGACATTCCACACTAAACAGATCCAGAATGATGAACAGCCAAGGCGATGACAACCAGAAACACACCAGGTGTTCCATTATGTATAAATTGACCACCAGTTTTGAAGGAATTTTTTGATGCTTCAAAGGTGACTTATACACCAACAATTATGGCAAGAGTGGGCAGATATTTGCTTAGGGCGGAAAGGGGCAGGGCAGTGACAGTTCATGTCCCTAGGAGGATAGGTGAGCCAACAAGCTAAATATCCTTTCCTGGCACTCATAAAGCACTTGGGAGAAGTGAAGTTAGTGCAGAGTGGAATTTCTGCTCCCCAGTGATAGGAAATACCACCCTCTGGAGCTTCTGGCCCTAGCCATTGACCAATATCTTCAGCAGACTCAGCATCCCCAAAGCTCCACAGTGGGCACAACCAGGATTACAAACAGGCCCAAGAGGGAGGTCTTGTGGATCACAGATGTCAGGGCATTAGTCAGGGAGGGTTTTGCTAGGAGGGGTATAGAAGTGTGGGTTTTAAAGTGTGCTGGTATGAAGGAAGGGAGTTAACTATCTTCAGTTGCGATGCTGACAATGGGCAAAAGGCACCTTCCAAAGATTGTACCCCTTTATTTCCTGCCATTTTAAAACATTAAGTAAACAGTCTGCGACTCCCACTTGCCTGCTCGCACCAATCATTTTATACCATGGGCAGTGTAATGTTTAAACAATGTCCCGCCTGACCCCCGCCCTGCCATCCAATCTCAGCAGAAAACACACGCAGCAGTGGCACGTAATATCCAGCCCAGTGATTCCTTCTGCATAAAGGAACGTTTGGCCTGCTTTTAGTGGCTGCACTGACATCTGTAAATGTCTGCAAACTGCACTGTCTTCTTTGCAATCAGTGTTCATTTTTCGTAACTGTTGTCTTAGAGGTTCTAAGGGCAGACAATTAGACATAGAATGCTCCAAGCTCATCTTCGTTTTCAAGAAGAACTTAGATTTTCTCAAGAAAGATATAGTTCCTAAGGCTAAAGGAATTAAAGGATTGGGGAGAAAGCAAGAGCAGAATTAGATGATCAGCCATGACCATATTAAATGGTGGAGCAAGCCCGGAGTGCCATATGGTTTGCTGCTCCCATTTTCTATGTTTCTATTCACCCTGTAAATCTGTAATTTTTAATAAACTCCAAGACACTGAATTGGTTTCACAGGAATACCGTTTGCATTGTTTCATCTAGAGACACTATCCTTTTCTTTATTGTAAAACATTATATGGATTTCAAAGGACTCATTTAACATTCTTCCTGCAAGCAGAATTAAATATGATGCACAGATGTGGGTATCAGGACAAATAGAAAACCAAAGTGAGAAGTCTTCCCAACTGTGGTTATCAATGTCACCATTAAACAGAACACTTAATTCTCAGGGAAGTGAATTATAGAATCCCTACAGTGTGGAAACAGGCCCTTTGGCCCAATAAGTTCACACTGAGCCTCAGACCATCCCACCCAGGCCCATCCCCCTATAACCCACACATTCCTGAACACAATGGGCACTTTAGCATGGCCAATCCACCTAGCCTGCACATCTCTGGACTGTGGGAAGAAACCAGAGCACTGGGAGGAAACCCATGCAGACACAGAGAGAATGTGCAAGCTCCACACAGACAGTTGCCCAAGGGTGGGATTGAACCTGGGTCCCTGGCGCTGTGAGGCAGCAGTGCTAACCAATGAGCCACCATGCCACCCCAAAGGTGTATCAAAGATAAACAGATGAGGTATCTAACCAGAAGAATTTGGACTACTTTTATTATTGAGGTATTTGAAAACCCAGGGGATCCTGAACCAAGCTTTTGTTATAGCCCTTTGAATAAGATCTGAAATTTCCAGCGTCCTGGTTGAAAATTGTTTCAATCTTTGTGTAATCTGCTGAAAGATCCCACCTGGGTGCCGATAATGTTTTGCTGCTTTGCTCACTTCAGTCTACTTGAGATGTCAAAAGAAAATCTGAACCAGATGCTTCTCCAACAGATGAGACATTTTGACATAAATCAATTCCCACCACCCTCCTTAAATTTAATTTGAGATGAATCCTAGGATTATTTTCGAGGTGATCTATTTGATCCATGAAAACAGTAGGTGTGTGGTAATAATTTGCTCTGAAGGAAAGTGCCTGAGCCAAACCTAAGCAGACACAGGCCACTCCAAACGTCCAGTACCATTAATTCTTTCACGTCGAGCAACGGAGCCCTTCAGAATTGTTTAATATGATTGATCTGGTATGTCACTTAAAACATCAATGGTTATTACTGAAATGAATTAAATCTAAGGAAGAAGGAAAGCTGAACCTAAAGGTCTGCTCCCAAAGTTTTAGGAGAAATAGAAAAATCTGTTTTTAGACAGCTGTGCTCTTGATTGACCTTATGAATACAAACAGACAAAAATGTGTTTGCTGGTTGTAGAATTCATTATTTCTCGACAAAGCAGAGTAATGAAGCTGTGAGATACTACTATGGTCTCATGGTTCAATTGTATGTAATTATTCAATTATGAATACACACAAAAGCATACTCTGTGCCAAAAGAGTACTTCAATGATGTTACCCTCAACCTAGATATTTAGCTTATCAGTTTCTGTTAGCAAAATTAGTTTAGCCAATTAATAGGGAATGGATTCAATTCTGTCAGGTGCACCAGTTTTGTTCTGATATTTTAAACCATTTTTATTACTGGTGTTGTATAGCACATTAGAAGAATAATAAATAAACTTAAGCTATTCGATTTATTTGACATTATAATACAAGACAACATTTTTACAATGAAATGCATTTGAAACAATTTAGTTAATGAAGATGCACTAAGCATCTACTCAAATATTTTCTCCAGGTATTTTGCACGGTCCAGCATGTGTTTGAATTAATGCAGCATTCAGAAAGAACTTCTGATATAATTACAGTTGCAATATTTTTTTCCTGGAAACATAAATGTTATCTTCCTTCAGGACAGGCAGATGAGGAGCAGGCTGTGGAGTTGTTAATAATTGAGTTATTTGATTTTTAACTTTAACCTGGTTCCACTTGCTGAAAGGAGATGAGAGTGACCAACTCCAGCAGTGATGTTCCAATGTTGTCCAAGGTCAGGAGGTGCAGGAGCGTACCCCTTGGCCCTAGAAGCAAAAAAATGCCTTCTTTCTACAAGATTAACTTCTCCACTTCCCCCAGTAAGTCAAACGTCTCTCCAACCTCCATCGCAACCAGCAATCATATTACTGTATAGTCTCCCGAACTTCTGCAGACTCCACCCTCGATCTTCTCCTTAGGGCTACCTCCTTCTTCCAAGATAGTTTCAGGCCTGTGATCTTCTTCCTGGTCTGAATCCCATTTCTAGTCTCCTTTGACCAGAGCCTCCCATCTTCCACCTCTTGTAAACTTAAGATCTGCCAAATCTCTGTGGCCTCTATCCTATCCTGCACCATCAAGTTGATTGGGTCGTAAAGAAGGCATATGGTGTGTTGGCTTTCATCGGCAAGGGAATTGAGCTTAAGAGCCATGAGGTTATGCTGCAGTTCTATAAAATTCTGGTTAGACCACACTTGGAATATTGTGTTCATTCTGGTCACCTCATTATAGGAAGGATTTGGAAGCTTTAGTGAGGGTGCAGAGGAGATTTACCAGGATGCTGCCTGGACTGGAGGGTAGGTCTTATGAGGAAATGTTGAGGGAGCCGTGGCTTTCTTCATTGGAGCGAAGACGAATGAGAGGTGACTTGACAGAGGTGTACAAGATAATGAGAGGCATAGATAAAGTGGATTGTCAGAGACTTTTTCCCGGGGGGAAGTGACTATTATGAGGGGGTATAATTTTAAGGTGATTAGAGGAAGATATGGGGAGATGTCAGAGGTAGGCTCTTTACACAGAGAGTGGTGGGAGTGTGGAATGCGCTGCCGGCAGTGGTAGTGGAGTCAGATACTTTAGAGACTTTTAAGAGAATCTTAGATAGGCACATGGAGGATAGTAAAATGTAAGGTACGTAGGGTAGTTTGATCTTAGTAGGATGATCGGCACGACATCGTGGGCCAAAGAGCCTGTACTGTGGTGTACTGTTCTGTGTTCTAGTTCTATATCTAGCTCATCCTGTGGTTGCTAACCAGTACTATCTTCTCATCTACCAACAGCTAAATTTATTTTTGCCAGCTTCAAGCCTCTCCACATTTGCATTCTTCACCAATTCTGTAACTTCCACCAAGCCTACAATACTTAAAGATCTCTTTGTTCCCTCACTCTGGTGCCTCCCCCATTCCTTTCAGATCACCATTGATGGTAATACTTTCAGCTATTTAAACCTTAAGGTCTGAAACAAAGTAACTAAGCATATTTGCCATTTCAGCTTCCTCCTCCCCTTCAAGTTTACCTTTGATGAGTCATTTTGTCAACTATCCTAAATTCTCCATGAATACTACATTATTATTTTGATGCTTACCTTCCTACTGAGTGCTTCAGGAACAGTTACCTATATGTCAGATACTATACAAATTACATAGGATTACATAGAATATGCAGCACCGTAACAAGTCATTCACCTCAATCAGTCCGTATTGGAGCTAATGTTCCGTTTGAGTCTCTTCCCACATTTTCTCATCGACATCTCCCATTGTAACCATCCATTCCTTTCCCTCTCATCTGTAAGTCTACCTTCCTTTTAAATACATCTGTACAAAACATTTTCAGTGGGAGCAAATGCCACTTCCTTACCCTTCTTTGGGTGAATTTTGGTCTGACTTCTCGATTGGATTTTTTGGTGACTACCTTGTATTGATGCCCTCCAGTTGTGGTCTTCCCTACAGAGGAAACATTCTCTCCATATTCGTGGTATCAAAACATATCAAAATTTTGAAGACTTCTATTACTTAATCCCTCAGTCTTCTTTTTCAAAAGACAAGAGCCCAACTTATCACTTTTGCTGATCTGTAAATTTATGGCTTTAACTTGGTGAAGTTATTCTCTGCACTCCCTCCAGAGGCCCTTCATCCTTTCTGTAATTTGCTAACCAGAACTGGATGTAGACCTCTTGATGTTTTTGAACTAAGTGTGATCCTTTAGCAGTTTGAAGGAGGCCTTGGTACTATCTCAATTGGATCCTATCACTGTCAGTTATCAGGAAGATTTGGGGTTAATTGCCATTCTAAGGCCTGAGGTGACTCAGACCAGATTCTCCACAGATGCTGTCAGACCTGCTGAGTTTCTCTAGCACTTTATGTTTTTATATCAGAATTTCAGCATTTGCAGTATTGTGCTTTTATTATAGATTTTTATGTTGTCAGTAATCAGACTTTCCCTCAGGCCAAAATTTCTGGTCTTGTCGCTGCTCAACTCGGTTAAATTGATTTCAATATCAGAATCAAATAATTCAAATAATTACTTTGAATTCAGTGCAAATTAAACAATAGACAGGTTGCAGAAGGGCTAAATTCTATAACAACAGATCTTCATTCAAACATAGGCCTCAAAGTTATCGACCACAGTACTAAATCTTTTTATGTCTTTATATTACTTTATGTTATGGATTCAGATTCTGGGAGAACCACTCTACTTGCCAAAGTGCGACAGAGCAGATATTCATCTGTCTCTAGCCTGAACTGTAGATTTCATCCTCCATCCAGTGTTATTACCATAGTAGCAGCAAATGGACCAAATCTGGTATGGGCATAACAGAAGTGGCTGTGCTGACTTCTGATCGAAAAACCGAAGTGACGTGAAGAAACTGATAGCGGTTTGTGTTAAATGCTCTACACCATCAATCTGCTGAGTAAACTGTCAGCTAGAATTTTAATGCACCCTGACCATCTCTTGGTGGAAGCTGGCAAGCAGGAGAGAGCGTTGGAAAGATAGGAGTGCTCTTCCACCATTGCACTTACTTTATCAATAGTGGAAGGAAGGTGACAATGTTACATGGTGAGATCAGCAGGTAAACCTTTGAGCCTGTTGGGGGTGGCAGGGCCCTCTGATCAGAAAACCTGTACAGAAGTGCAAAGGACTGCCTAGATTGAGACCATTTTCTGACACAACCCACCTCATCTGCATAAAATCCAACCCAGGATAGCAAAGGGATATAGTTCATTTTTCATTCTTCTTTTCGTCCTGTAGGCATGGAATGTTTTTTAAGGCATTTGAGTGTTCTTATTCAAAACAAATATGTTACATAATAATTGATTGGCAACTTGAACAGCCTGCCAGTTTCAAGTTCACAACTCCAAATTACAAATTTTGTACCCTGCTTTAGTTTCAGACATCTGTTATTGCTAATGTTTCTACCATTTTGCAATTGCATCTCCTCTAGATCCACCTTTGTTTCTTTATTTGTCATATTACATCTCCTTTCACTTTACACCATCTTCACCTTTGCCTCTCCATCCCTCTAACTTTGTTCGTTCTCCGTTTGCACTTTTCATGCCTCAGTATTTGCTTGAAATATGTCTGTGTACATCTCACTCTTGACCTGCTGTCTCCTAAAAAAATGCTCTTTTGTGAGAGATGTATCTTATTCAAACAGTCAACCTATGAAAAACTTGCCATATACTTTAAGAACTTTACACCTTAAGAAAGTATGGAGGTTAATTTTATATTTCTACAATGGTTTTGTGTTCGGGCCATGACACATGGAGGAAGCTGGCCTTTGTAATGAAATCTCACACACACAAACAACTCCCTGAGTTTGCTTCTAACAAACAGTGCAAATCATAAAGAAAACAAACAATCTAATAGATCTCACCGGTATATGGGTGGCCGTTCATTGGTAAAAACTGAAAGTGAAATCAAAAGAGTGAAACAGAAACAAAACGGCAACTCTGATAAAAGCCATCACATAAGGATTGTGGCCCAGATTTTGCTGAACAAAATTACAATATTTGAATGATGCATGGCAATAATTAATGTTTAAATTTGTCAGCAATTTATGGTAAGGCAGATATCATTGTGCACTGTAAATTACCACACTTTGCTGGATAATTTATGTGTTTTGTTCATGAGCTTTGTAATTGTGAAATGTAACCTTTGTCCTTGTATTTATTTCAAGAAGTTGCTGCATTGCACATTAATTGTCCACTAAACATGCTACAGAAGGCTAAGTTCCAGTACTTGAAAACTGAAGTATCCTTTTAATGACACGATAAATGTTAATGACAGCCAATCAAACTCTCTTGTGTAGAACATGAACAATTAAAAGTATGGTGTTTTATTCCTTCATATAGTGAATTGTTCCAGGAAATTTTAAAATATGACATTTTTAGATGTAAAATTGTTTCCTTACTTTGCCATTCTATTTTTTACCTCCCACACTTAATCTAATCTTCCTTTACTGCTCTTTATTTTGTATTCTGATCTGATTTCCATAGAATCCACCCAACACTAAAGTATCCTCCTGTTCCTTTAGTTCTTTGTTTATTCATCACTCTTTAAATCTTATTGTTTAATATGATATATTATTTATCCTATTGTTAACCCATACACCCTGTTGTCTTCTTTACAGTATCATAAGCTCACACTTCCAGCAACTTACAGGACAAAAAAGTTAAAATCTAAACATGCAGAAAAGAACGTAAGAAATAGCCAGAGATGCTGAAATCCCCTGATTTTTTTTTTAAAGACAGGAGCAGGAGCAGTCCATTGAGTTTGCTCTGCCATTCAGTAAAACCATGATTGTGTTTCTAGATCAATTCTAATTTTCCACACTATCCCAATATCTTTGATTCTGCAAATCGATTGATGTCAGTCATGAATATAAGCATCAACTGAGTATTCACAAGCCTCCGAGGTAAAGAATTCCAAAGATTTATAATCCTTTGTTTGAAGGCTTTTCTCATCAGCTCAGTCCTGGCATGGCTGACCACTTATCCTGATTTGTCATTCTCGATGCTCCAGTCAACATCTGCCCTGTCGAGCCCTTTGAAAATTCTCTTCATTTTCACTGTGATCATCTCTCATTCAACAAAACACTAAGGAATACAGACCCATTTTCAGAAGACAAAATTCATATCAAAGGGAATCCATTTAGTAAACTTTTGTGGTGCTCCCCAGAAAGCAATTAAATCTTCTCTTAGGAAAAACTAAAATCTGCTCACAATACATCAGGTACAATCACCCCCTATAACTGTGACAAGATTACTTCTCTCCCATATTTCAATACTCTTACAATAAAGGTTAGCGTACAATCTTCTTTTCCAATTGCTTGCTGTAGCCATATGAACAAGTGTAAGGAACTGAGGAGGATGACCTGCTGCAGTAAAATCTGCTTCAAAACAAGGTCAAGCAGCAAAGAAATCATGTCACTACTTTCAATATAAGAGGCACATATTGGAAATACAACTTGTCAAAACTTCATGAAATTTAGCATAGGATCTTCTTAGTTATTACAATTCAATGAGATTGGTACTTGCCAATGGAGTGAATTGGTCAAGTGAACTTGTACCTGCTTTCAAGTCCTTATGCTCAACCACTCTTTTACTTTATGCTTCTGGGAGTCAAACATTAAAATGCTCAGGTGTTCAAAACCCGGGAGCTGTGTTCTGTCACTGTCACTGGTATCTGATACTGGAATTAAATGTCAGCCTACCATAGAGTTAAGGAAACAACACTGCAACCAATTCTGAGGTTTCTGGATCCGCACCAAGGATTTAAAAATTATTTTAATCAATAAAGCTCTTTCTTTGGGTGACTGGCAATTGAAGTCGGCAATTGGTGTCAAACAATCAGGTATTCACACCACAGTGTATCCAATTTGCAAGTACATCTATAAAAGGCATTAAGCACCTGATTTGAATGTGCAAACCTCCTTACACCAGTTTCAATTGGCTACCAGAGAAAGATGACAAGTAGCCCAACCGGATTCCGGGTCAAGCATTTTTCAGGGATCATTATGATACAGGATATAGGACCACAAGTGTATATCTAATAGTGCCTATTCTATTATGTCATGCTGTGTTCTGGCATGTCCTCTTCTGAAATTCATAAGAACTGAATGCTTTAAAATGGGATGTGCAATCTGGAAAATATGGCAGCTGAAGGTCATCTGACTTATTTTGTGCATTAGAACCACTGCCCTGCCTCCAGAGGAACAAAACTTCATTCCAGACTGATGTGAATCTATGTGCTTCCCTAAAACTAATCAAAAGGGTATTATTGATTGAATGAGACAGTTGAAAATGAAGACACAGACTGTCTAAAACTTCAAAGGGATTAAACCATAACACAGGATGTTAGAATGAATGTAAACACCATCCCTTATTTTAACTGATAAAAAATAGTAATGCTGAGACAGCCATGTCTGTGTTTACATGTAAAAATCAGCTAAAAGTTGTTTTGTAAGCAGTTCCAACAGAAAGTCATAAAAACTTCAATAGCCAGAAGGTCAGGGCATGCATTAACTACAAGTCATCAGACACATAAGGTATATAATATTATATAATACCTTGTATTATATAACACCTTGTAAGAGGGAGATCTCAGAGAGATTGACGCTTCTTCAAACTGTTCCAACTTCAAACTGACCTGAGAAACATCCTTCTCGAAATTTAACTACAAAAACTGCACATTCTGCAGAGTAAACCTTTGCTTGACAAGACCCTCACTTCAACTATAAAGCATTGAGCTCATCCAATAAACTATAGGTCAGCCTTGGGAGAGTCAAAGGACTGTAAATCAGAAACAGATAATATATAATTTCTGAAGAAGGGCCTAGGCCCGAAATGTCAGCTTTCCTGCTCCTCTGATGCTGCTTAGCCTGCTGTGTTCATCCAGCTCTATACCTTGTTATCTAATATATAATATGTTTATCTAGTCTTTGTGCGTATGTAGTATGTGGTGAAATGTGTTTAGGAGATGTCATGTTAAATTCAGGATAAGTGTGAAAACAAAAAACTTCTTTATTTTAACCTCACAAACGTTTGCTGTTGATTTAATGAATCAAAATTCACAGTCAAACAGTTAAAAAGACAGACACATCTGTGATGCAAAACATTTATCACAGAGAACTGTCCATGAATTCTGACCAAGGCAATACTCATGCAAGCAAGATTCAATACCTACAGCTATATATTGGATTGAAATCCTGTTATAGCTATTCTGTAGGTGAGGATCCCCAGTTCATTGTGATTCTGGATGGGACATCCTCTGATATTTCCTGAAGAAGGAGAGGGGAACTGGCTCCCCACCCCACACTTCCATTGGTCTCAAACAGGATTAACATACACAAGAAGCCCCTTCCCTCAAGGATACTTTTCCCACTTCCAATGTAGTTATGTCTTAAAATGAGCTAATTTAATCAGATTTCCTTGGATTAAAAAAAAGATTGAGCGCAATTTTATAGGGGTCTGAGCAATATAAGCTATGACGAGATCTGTGACAGACCTACGTGAGAAGTTTGGTGAGACCCATTTCAACACCAGGATGAAGTCACTGTACTTTTTATGCATCTGCCAATCAGTGTGATCAGTTTCTTGCTAGGCAGTGGTGAGATGGCAGTTTAGATCTTAGATTTTTATTAAACACAATATTAACACCACAACTTGCTTCATCAATGTTCAGCTTCCTATCTTACCGAATATACCAAACAAGCTAGAGGTTAAGAATTCTCAACATGGAAGTCAAAGCAGGTACCTAGAAATTTCAGTTTGTCATTTGGATCTTCCATGTTGGACACCAGACACCAAAATCTCAATCAAATCTCCATTGGCATCACCACATGCACTTTAGGTCCAAACACATTGGCATCTGACATTGCCAGCTTCTAAGAACCCTCATGGCACATCCTTGATCCACTTACATCACTCCTACATTTCACACTTTTACATTTTTCCCCCTCAACTAGAGATATCAGGCTCACAGTACTGATGAATCATCTTGCTATTTTGTGCAGACACAAAGCCAGGAAGCTTATCATGGTTGACAATTGTCCTCAGTCATGTTAAACGTGTTAGCCTTTGTTTAGTAGGGACCAGCACAATAAGTTAAGGTCAGTCTCCAATACCAGTCCATGAGATTGAATGAAGTCACTCTGCCACTCAGGGCAGTCAGAGTCAGGATCCTCTCTCATAAGGGGTGGAAAGCCACCCACCCCACTTGACTCTTTTTGCCCTATTGTGGGCAGTTTTACTCCTGGATTGAGAAAGACGCAGATCTTAAGAAAAATGAAAATGGCCTGTTACCTTTGGTGAAGGTGGGAAAGAGTCATAGAATTATAGAATTCCTACAGTGTCGAAGCAGGCCATTTGGCCCATCAAGTCCACACCGACCCTTCAAAAACCATCCCACCCAGACTCACCTCCGCCTACTCTATCTCTGTAACCCTGCATTTCCCATGCTAATCCACCTAGCCTGCACATCCCTGGACACTGTGTGCAATTTACCATGGCTAATCCACCTAGCCTGCACATCCTTACTGTCCCTTGTGAATGAGTAGGCAATGCAGAGGGCACCCAATGCTTGTGGTGTCAGGGGTTGGGGTGGCTGATAGTGACTGATGGATGATATTGGAAGCAATAATGAGGGTGGGAAAGCTTGAGTCTTGGAGGGAAATGGATAGAGTAGCGGAGCTAGAGTGAGAGGGAGGTAACAGAAGGAAGATAGCGGCGTATGTTGACTGAGTAGACAAGGACATCGACCATTTTCCTGCAGCGCTGGGCTTTCCGCCAGGTAGCTGAGACTGCACTGATTTGGGTAGCAATCTGGTTCAGACCAGGCTGGCATAGTCTGACAACATGGCCTCTAATCCTGGTCGAGGAGAATAGGTTTCCCCATCCGTGCACCACCTCATCGAGAAGGACCACCAGGTTCCTGGTCATCGAGCTGGGCATCAAATTTCCCACGTCTACAATGCCTGGAGCAAATGTCAGGAATTGTATGGGGCAACACTAGGCCAACAATATTTGTCCACGTGCACAACAGCCTTTTAAAAATTGTGCCGATGCCAGGGGTGCTGGTTAATTCCACAAAATCCTGGCGGTGGGGCGTTCACCCAAGAATGGCACATGATAAAATGGCGCTAGAATTAGATGACAGAACCACCAAAGGAGTGGGATAGGCAGTTAATGAGGTGAGTTTAGTATGATACAGTGAGATGCTTCACTAGGCCACAAGGTGAAAAACCCTTCAATAAACACAATGGAACTGGGGCTTAAACCAAAAAAATGAGATTCAGTCTGTTGAGTCTGTTAGTTATTAAATGATGATGAAGAATAATAAAACAGCATGCAGGTACGGGTTAGAAATGAGAAGTGAAGAAGCACATAAATGGTCAGAAAAAATAAACAAATCAGTCTTCAACTTACCTTTTCAATGGTGGATTTGCTTACTTGTCACATGCTTCCAGTAATCAGTGAGAGAGAAGGAACTTTATCTTTATCTGCAAGTACAGGGATGCCTAAAGGATGTTCTTCAGCATCTGACAGCACACAGCAGTCCCTGAGAACTAGAGTACCAGACACTGACACAGAGTGCAGTTGGATTTTTTAACACTTTCTCTTTTGCATTCCTGGAAGGAGGATCCACAAATATGTTTCTCGCCCAGAACTGCCTCTGTTTTAGCTTAGGCTGGTTCCACGGTTCTTTCTGAGTTTTATATTTCCTGTTTGTTCTGACTATTTTATCCTGGAAAGTATTCCTCAGCCTGCCTTATTAATATTGAGCAGCCGATCAGGTCAAAAGCATTCAACAAGACAGGGAGACAATCATGATTACTGGTAAAAAGCTGCTCTCCAATGATCATGATTCAGGATTAGCATGAACGGCCGAACAAAGGTCTTTAAAATTATGAAAGACTTCAAGAGCATTCTTTTTGTATTTGTTCTTTGCTTCTGTGTATCACTGAAAAGTCAGTATTTATGGCTCATCACTAGCTGGCCTTGAGAAAGTGCTGGTTAACTACTTTCTTGAACTACTCCAATTCTTGGTGGTGTACATCAAAGGTATTTTCAGAATTAGGGGCGGTCTCGGATTTTAACCCAGTGGCAGTGAAGCAATGATGATATGTTTAATGGTGATATATTTCCAAGTCCAGATGGAGCATGGTTTCAAGGGAAATTTCAATTTGAAATGTTCCATTGTACCTAATTTTTTTGAGATGGTAGATGTCATGGTTTTGGAAGGTGCTATTGAAGGACTCTTGACGAGTTGCTGTAGTGCATCTCATAGATAGTGCAGACACTGCAACAGAGCATTGGTGCTGAAGGTGGAGACTGCTTAAGCTGATGGTTTGAATGCTAATGAAAGTGTATGTTTTGTCCCTGATAGTTTCAAGCCAATCAAGTGTCGTTGGAGCTGCACACATGCAGACAAGTGGGAAATATTCCATCATGGTTTGAACTTGACCTTCCCAGATGTTGGATAGAGTGAGGAGGTCAGTTACTTGCTGCAGAATTTTCTGCCTCCCTTTGAAACCAGTCTACGGAATATCAATTGTGGTAATGAACAAATCGAGAGGCCATGAATTTAAGATAGTCACCAAGAAATCAAATAAAAAATTCTAAAGGAAAGTCTTTAACCAGAGAGTGTCAAGAATGCAGAGCTGACCGTCACAGGGAATGGATCAAGCAAATGCAATTACATTGGTGTATTTAGGAGGAAACTTTCTGAGAAGAAGGGCATTTGGGGTGATGATGATGAGATAAATCAGGAAAGGTAGAAGTAGGCAGGAGGGGAGCATAAATGTCAATGCGGACTGATTGGACTGACTTATTTCTGTGATGTATATTCTGTGTAATTCTACATAATTCTAGGAACAATCTCATTTCTTTGATTACGTTTACATTCACCATTAAGTAATTCTATTTGGCAGTTTATAGACTGACCCATGGACTGATACTATATATATTGACCTTCTGAAATCAAGAAAATCATGAGTGACTACAGGATATAACCAACAGTACAATAAGTTAATAAAGGTTTTAGCTTTAATCGCTACATAAAATTGGTTACATTATACAGTTTCTCAGAGCACAACTTTATCTACAGGATTGTCTCAATTTTCTCAGTACTTCTCCTAGTCACAATTCTTTTGGTAGGAGCTTGTTTGTGCCATGTTTGTTCCATACTGGTCATAGAATTTCTGCTTAGTATTTATTCCCTGTTATTAGGTGAGATATTTGAGCGCAAGTGACCCATTGTCCTGAATATCACCACAATCTGAAATTTATGAGTTCAGCATTTCTTTGTCCCAAGTACTCATTAATGAGCTATAAATCAGGTAGAATGATGTTCTATCAGTAGGTACATCAGTCCATGATGTTTTGAAATAGCTAACTCATGTGTCTAATGTGCTTCTTGATGCTAATCAGTTGCTCGTCAGTAAAACATTGCTCCTTGACATTTGTCCTCTTTGTAACCTCCTAAGTCTATGGAAAATAATTCTTCTTATTACCTAAAAAAATTGAAGTTGCAAAAAATGAACAACGGATTTCTTTGAATCTATCAGAAAATTGTTTTCCATCTTTCCTAGCACAGAAATCCCAGAAAGTTAAATACCGTAATCTTTATTTTAAATATATTTATTATTTCAGAGGGCAGTTGTAATGGATCTGAAGCAATATTGATGGATGATCAGCAATATAAATGCCATTACAGGGTGTTACTCTCAATTTTCACTGCTTTGTAAGTGGAGACAGGGAGTTGAGAGCAGCATGTATATTATAAATGGAAAAGTCCATTATCACTGATGTGCCTAGGCCTGTGACTCAGACGTCAACACCTCTATAAATGATAGCACAATGAAAAGCTCTCTGAATGAACAAATATGCAGTACAATTCTTGAATCCTACCACAAGCTAATTTCTGTTCAGGAAAACATTACTGTTTGTTTTCAAAAGCCAAGTCTGCTGGGAACAACAAAAAGGGTGAAACTTATTTATTGTAATAAATGATCCAACATTGCATGTGAAAAGGAAATTCTCTCCTTAGGGCATTAAAACAGTTCCTCTATTCTAAAGATTAAAATAAGCCCACAAGGCCCCTACAAATACCCTACTCAACCTCAACATTGACCCTGCAGAGGAAAAAAAATAACATTTTTATTTTCATTTTTACTAGTCCAGTGGTGCAAAACCTCCTTTAGGCATTCAGATCTAATGTCCTCACAGGTCATGAAGTCATGGGGTCACAAGTACAGTGAACCTTAATTGGATCTACAGAAGAGAATTATCAAAGGCTTGAGGGGTGAGGGGCAGGGGGAGGTGGAGGTTGGGGATCTACACTCAGTTGACCTGGCCTGATCCTTCTTCTTTAAACTCTGATTGATTCTTTACAAGTAGAGCTTCATAGTTAACCACAAGACCTTTCTGATAGTTTTGCTGAGTTTGGTAAGAAATAGGACTTACATAGCCTGAAAACCTTCTACATTGATAATAATTCTCAGATTTTTCATTTCTGGAAGAAAATGCCTCGATGCAGACTAGTTGCAGAATAAAAATGAAAGAACACACAAAGAAGATAGCACTTTCACAAAACCATTGTTTTCATTACAAGTCTCATGTTGTCTGATTTTTGCTCCGTTGATGCACAGCTAGTATTGGCAAACCTGTATCCATTCATCTAAAACTATTTCATCTTCCACTGCTTTGAGCTTGGAAACCGAAACATATTTTTTAAGATGGTGACAATGGGGAAAATCTCAGTAATTTGACTGGCCTTATTGGTTTAATTTGGATATTATGGTTTTTACGGTCAAAAGAATGTCACAAATTTGACATTTTTAAAGAAAATCAAATGGGCTGTCTTAGTACATACTAGTTAGATTCTGTGTTCACTTGATTTGGTTGATGACTGTCAGAAGGTTTTGAGTTCACTCTCCAACATGAAGATACATTCAGAATTGACATTTCTGTGCAGTGTGCTGATGGATGCTGCTTTGTCTGAGATTCTATCTTTTCATTACCTGTTTCACTCACTGTCACTACCAGTTCAGTTAGATCTACAAGATATCATAATATTCTATTGAGCTCTCTCAATCAGCATCAAGATTTATGGACAGTCAGTCAATGTGCTGTTGTATAAATTCCTACTTTAGAAATAAAACCAGTCTGACTCCAAACCAAAACACAAACTGGTTCTAAACAAGGCCTCAGACCTAACATGCATTGTCTGACCTAAAATGTCACCTCTTCTTTACACTGATAAAACCTTTAGTTCTCTCAGGACAGTGACTTGAAAGGATTTCAGGGTTTTACGTATACATATTAATCAATTAAAACCTTCTAACTGATTAAAGATTTAACAGTATCTTAGGTTTGATTAATACATCCTCATCAGTGATGTAACCCTTTGATCTCTAACTTATAAATTCTGTGCTTGATACTATCTCTCTCAGTAACGTCTAAAGAAGGAGCGAGGCTCTGAAAGCTTGTGTTTTCAAATAAACCTGTTGGACTATAACCTGGTGTCATGTGATTCCTGATCTTGAAGCAGCAGCATGAAAAGCAGAGCCTGTGGCTATTTACTTAATGGTTTAGATTTCATTTGGTGCATTATTGAAGTTGTGTAATTTCTCAGGCGCGCCAAGTATCTAGCTGCATTTCTTGAAGATGAACAGGGAACGTAACAATTCAGTATCAGTTATTCCATTAAACACCACCACATTCGCTGTGTTTGCCTCGACTGCAGTTCAGAAATAATTTAAGGTGAAGTACTTTGAGACATTTCTCAGAGGTGTGCTAAAAACATTATATAAATGCAACATTGCCTGTCTGGTGTTTTTGAACTTTTACAAGTAGGACACAAGGGCAATGTTTTTACATCATGGGAGCTTAGCATTTGAAAACTTAACACATTTCTATGAAATTCATTTGCTATTATTTAAAATGTTTTGAGGCCCTTTAAGGTAATGGACAAATAAGTTTCACACAAATATGCTTCACCTTTTATACCAATATTTGCATGCCATTACATAAAAGGTTACAGATGCAGTAGATACTCATCGTCTGAAGTAAAGATAATGGTCTGGATTTTCCAATGGCCCAACAGTTGTTATTAAAGTGTAGATAAGAGTTGCTCTAGGGGGACCTGCGGAATCACCATTGTAACACACTCTGAAGGAATTACTCGGAAAATTGAATTTTCTACTGGGAAATTCTCTGTGCTTGTAACCTCTGAAAGTTTCCATTTAAATTGGAGAATTTGGAGAATTCTAATTAAGTTAAGTAAATCGCTACTCAGAAAAAAAATAGACTATTAAACACATAGTCGAACGGCTAGTTAACTGCTAAACTGACTTCATACTTACCTCACACATCCCCATCAACCTTTCCCCAGGTCCCTTCCAACCTGAGACTTAACTTGACACTCCCCCAAGACCAGACCCCTTACCCGCAACCACCCCCACCCATGTAGCTGGACCCAACCAACTCAACCCTCAGTCGACCCAACCTGACCCACCCTTCATTGGAACTGATTTCTCCTACCAAATCTAAACTATCCTAATTACTTACCTTTCTGCCTTGCACCCTGGCATTCTACACACATTGCACCCTATCTGTTTCTTACTTGGCATCCTACTCAACTGGAATCCTAACATTTCCCCAGCTGGCGCCCTACTGACCCAGCACCCTAGCCTCTAGTCATTGGCTGTCCTACTTCTGGACCTCTTCCCATTCCCAGCTGGCACTATGACAAACTGCCATCCTACTTACTACCACTCTACCCACTTGGCACCCTATTTACCTGATCCCTGAAGGTCTTACCCTTCTGGCACCTGACCCTCTCAGCACCCTAATGTCATATTTACTGCTTGACAACAGCTATGAAAATTACTGTCAGGACCTTGTCAGAATACAGTAGCTATCTAGGACTATTGCGGCTCAATGTCTCCAGCTCTGATCCAGGAATCTCAAGTTCAAATCCCACTTGCTCCAAAGGTGTGAACAGGTCAATGAGGAAAATATCTTGAGTAGTTGGCTGCTGAGAAAAGCAGACCCAGCTTTCCTCCCTCTGACAGATCTATGCTACAAGAGAACTATCAGAATAGAGGTATGACTCCATATTTCTGAGGGAGCCCTGATCTGAATTTCCTCTCAGAAATGTGAAGCTCTATTTTAATAAAATGAAAGTCCAGAATGGCAGTCTGTGTGGGATGATATGGTCAAATATGTCAGTGTAAGCACCTTATGAATCTTCAACACAGATATTGCAGGCTGCATTAAAATTGTTGTTATGGCTGTGGGGCAGCCATTATCCAAATTTGCAAATGGCGCCTACATAAAGAAATTACTGACGTGATTTCACTTTTGGAATTTTCGCTCTCATGCAAAATAGAACCAATGCAAACTATGCATCAATAACAAGCAAATGACACCTCATATAAAAATAAAATTTCAGTTTAAATGGCCAAAACAACAAAGATAAATCTTACACAATTGCTGGTATTCTTCTTGGTGGCATTACATCGCTACATCATTTCACAATAGGCTGTTCATTATTTGTACAGTTTTTGTCAGGAGTCCTATCCTTGTACAGCTTTCATGAAGTTTCTCTGGCTTGACTTTCATCAGTTGGACACCATGTAAACACTCTTACCTCTCGTGGTGCAGCTCTCTAGAGACTCTTTAAATCCATTTAACCATTTCAAGGAAAACACTCAGTTCTTGAGCATTCCCAAGCTAGTCATACAGATTTCTAAGTTGAGCAACATCTTAGGTTACTCGCACAGAGCTCCCAATAAGTCCAGCATTGTGCGCTGATTGCTTTCTGCCTCCAGGTCTTCTTTGTGTCTGACCAAATGGCACATGTATCTTAACTCCATTCTTCTTGTTAGTGCTTCCAGGTCAAGGATCGCCAGATCCCATAGTATTTCTTATTCAAGAAAATTGCAATTTATTTGTTTACCATTGAGGAAAACTCTACAGGTTTCGTTGAAACATTCTTCAAAACAGTTGCTGACTTCACAGACATATAGAATAAATTACAAATATTCTTCACTGTTCTGCTTCCTGATCATAGGCTATAGCATAGTTATGAGGCGGATCTTGTTTTCTATAATAAGCCTTCAAGTCTGTAGTCAACATTAGAAGCTCGATAGTCCAGTTGCTTTCATGAAATGGGCAAGACTATAGCGGTACATCTCATTATGCTTCTATTGCATATGTCCATTCCCATGAAGAATTTAAAGTTGTTTATTTCTTACTGCCAAATTCTTGCAGATTTTAGTTCCTTTCTTATGATTTTTGTGCAGCAGGAATTGCACTGGCACTCACTGTGCACAACCGACCCCACTTGAACTTTTGTGGAATGAACACTTTCCACACAACTTGCAGCTCTGAGAAGAAGAGGTGGATGACAAAAGCAGAGCTCAACTTTCACCCATTCCATTTGTGCAATAGTCCAATGGTGTGGATTGCCGACCTGCTGAAAAACCTACTCAATTTTCATCACTTTGAAATCATGAGTGAAGCTCAGTAGCAATCTACAATTGTAGTTGGTGGTCAATAACCCATTTTTCTTATTATCTGGGTGATGAAGATGAAAATTTGCCTTGTAGTCACCAGCCAAGTAAGACAGTGGGACAGCTTTGGATCACCTGTGGTGAAATTGAAGTGCTACTGCTGGAATGGAATGTAAAGTGCGAATAAAGTCTTTTCCAGAATATTCTCCATACATGTTAACAATGTGGGATCCTAGAGAAACAGGGTAGCCAAGATCAATGGTGCATACTGTGCTGGGAGGACCTGAGAACACATCATTTCTGAGAAGACGGCTATGCTGGACAGCTCAGCTTTCCGTATGAGATCAATAAGGTATGAGAGGAAACTAAGTTTATAGCTAACACCATTTCACTTCAATTGCACCTCATCTCTCTGCTCACTCACTGGCACAAAGGGTCCTTTATCTGAGGAAAGATTTACTAGCAGTGGAGGCACTCCAGAGAAAGTTCACTCAGCTGATACCAGGTATGGAGGGTTTGTCTTTTGAGGAGAGGTTGAGTGGATTGGGCCTGTACTCATTGGAATTACAGAAGAATGAGAGATGACCTTATTGAAATGTACAAGATTCTTAGAAGGCCTGCTAGGATAGACATGGAAATGTTGTTTCCCCTTGTAGGGGAGTCTATGACAAGGTCTCAGATTAAGGGGTCACACATTTAAGACAGAGTTGAGGAGGAATTTGTTTTCTCAGAGCATAGTGTATCGCTGGACTTCTTTACAGCAGAGATTGCGTCATTAACCACATTTAAGGCTGAGCAGTCTGACTTTTAATCAATCAGAAAATCAATGGGATGGGGGAAGGCAGGAAAGCGGAGTTGAAGATTATTAGATCAGCCATGATCTCACTGAATTCCAGAACAGGCTTGATGGGCTGAACAGCCTACTTCTTCTCCAATGCCTAATGGCATCCAATCAAGAAAGTATTACAGATTATGTGTTACAATGAGACTTGTTGAAAGTAAATAATAGAATCATCATAGAATCCCTATAGTGTGGAAGCGTGCCATTCAGCCCATTGAATTCATACCGACACTTCAAAGGGCATCTCACCACCCGCTCTCCGACCCTTTCCCTGTAACCCTGCATTTCCCATGGCTAATCCGCCTAGCCTGCACACCGCTGTACACCCTGAGCAATCTGGAATGGCCAATCCACCCAACCTGCACATCTTTGGACTGTGGGAGGAAACCGGAGCACCCGGAGGAAACCCATGCAGAGTTGGGGAAAATGTGCCAACTCCGCATAGGCAGTCGCCCAAGGGTGGAATCCAACCCGAGCCCCTGGTGCTGTGAGGGAGCAGTGCTAACCACTGAGCCACCATAATTCTGAAAGTTAGTTTTCTAAAATATGTTCCACTGCTGCTGTTACGGGAAGAGCTGTCTGGCATTAGTGCCAACGGTCAACAAAACACGAACACAAACAGCTCTCAGTGTCACTCACACCAATGCTTGCTAAAGATGCCCCAGCGGATGTACACAGCTTGCAGGGTAGCATTCGGCAGTCAGTTTAACTGTGGTAATTGGGAAGCTTCTAGAAATAATTATTCAAGATACAATTAGATCAAGATTCTATTCATGGAGAAAGATGGGTTGAGTCAGTATGGATTTCTAAAGGGGAAATCTTGTTCAACTAATGCACTGGAGTTTTTAAAAGAGGTAACAGGACGGCTCACTGAGGATAAGACTGTTGATGTAACATACATGGATTCCCAGAAGGTATTTGATAGCATACCATACAACGGGCTGATGAAGAAAGTTATGGGTCATGGTATAAGAGGGAGAGAAGCAACATGGATACATAATTGGCTGAGTGATAGGAAAAAGTGGGTAACGGTCAATGGATATTTTTTGCTGAGTAAGGTTTGTAGTAAAGTTCCCAGGGAGGATATTGGGACTTTTGCTTTTCCTGATCTATATTAATTATCTTGATCTAGGAATGCAGGAAAAAGTTCAGTTTGGAGATGACACAAAACTTAAAGAATTATAAGCTGTGAGAAAAACAGTGTGGTACTCCAAAAAGAGTGGGCGGACAAGTGACAGATGAGGTTCAATGCAAAGAAGTGTGAGGTGATACATGTTGGTAGGAAAGACACTAAAAAAAAAATATAAAATGGGGGCACAATTCTAAAGGGGTGCAGGAGCAGAGGGACCTGGGTGGATATGTGCACAGTACATCAGGGGTGGCAGGACAGCTGGAGAGCGCAGTTAATAAAGCACACAGTGTCCTCAGCTTTATTAATAGGGGAACTGAGGAAAAAAGCAAAGAGGTGTTGTTGAATTTGTACAAGACACATGTTACTCAACTGGAATGTTGTGTACGTTTGTGGGTGCCACGTTATAGGGATGATACATTGATGCTGAAATGATTTACAACGGTTTCAGGAATGAGGAACTACAATTATGAGATAGATTGAACAGGTTGGGAATGTGGTTTTTATTCAGAAGAAGGCTGAGAGGAAATTTGATAGAGGTTTGCATAATCATGAAGTATCTGGATAGAATAGATATGGAGAAGTTGTTCCCACTCACAAAAAAAAACGAGAGGGCCGTCATTTAAAGTGGTGTGCAAAAGGAGCAAGGGTGATGTGAAAGCAGGTTCAACTGAGGCATTCAAGAAGGCATTGGATGAAAATTTAGATAGAAACACTGTGCAAGGATATGTGGGCTCGCACTATATAATGATGCTTGTTTGAAGAACCGGTGCAGGTACACTTTGTTGAATGGCCTCCTTTTGCTCTGTAACACTTCTATAATTCTGTAATTTACACAGAGAGTCAGAAAGGTCAAGTGAGAAAGTAACCTGAATTGCTGATGATATAGATGATGCAATTTGGATCAATGTATTTCTGCAGCAAATAGCTAAACTCTGTGAATGCCTTGCTGTTGGTTAAAGCCTGTGGAGGTAGTTCCCTTCACTTATTGTGATATATCTGTGCTAAAGGTGACAGATATGGTCAATGGTCATTATATGTGCACGATTCATAAAATTAGTCTAACTTTGATACGGAATTTCATATTTGAAAATGTACATATTAATGCCAACCAAATGAAAATCTTCTATTCTACTTTTTTTTTATTCTTATTGGGGAAAGTATTACTCTGGGTTGCATACTTTGTAAAATTCTATAAAAGAAGTAAATTTTGTGAGTGCCTACGTTATCACAAATTGGATGACAATTGCAGAATTGCGGGCACACTGCCCATGATTTTGTGATTGTTAATCACTGCCGATGACGTCCTGCTGCTTTCTGGGAGATTTATGATTTACCCCGTGTTTGCACTGTTGCTGCACATGGTAGTTGAATCAATTCCTCCTTCATTGCTGTGTCTGATTTTTATGGTGGTGCCAAATATTCTAGAGTATGATGTTGAGCAAGGCACATATCAACAGTATTATCTTTCACATTGTTCATTTTGTCAGGAAATATTGATTGAAAAAGTAAGGCAATGTTTTAGGCAGTTTGGATTGACTCTTACAAGTTCCTATTGTGCTCTGTAAAATCATGCGTACAGATTAAATAAACTAAGCATTGTTCTTCATAATGTGATGGATTGTCGTGTCATCAAACTAAGAGGTTTCATATGCACTTACAGTAATTCAACCACATTTTATTTTAAAGTAATTTAGTTGAACATTATACGTGCAATTGGGTATATATATATCTAAGACGTACTGTGCTTTGTACTTAGCACTGTAATGAATGTTGGATAAAAAAGATTGCATGTGTACATGAGACAATTTAAATAACTTTTATTTTTACCTGGATTTAGATTCCACATGTTGGACAAAACAGTATTAGTTCTTTCTTCACTTGCACAAAATGGAAATTAGACTATCGCATTTTCAGTGAATAAAGATATCCTGTACTCAGAGTTATTTAAGCCAATATTTATTTTATACTATTCTCTTGAGTTTAAAATAACACATGGTAATTGCACAATCATTTATAAAGGACCTCAAATTATCCAACAATTTTATAGATTATGTTACATATGAAACTGTTTTGACCAGTGTGCATTATATTTGTCAGTAGGCACTTAGAGGAAAAGGCAGAACCCTGCTAGTTTGCTGCACAATGCTGTTCTGCAGTATTCACTCCTCATCTAAACAAATATATTGATTCTTTAACTGGGAATTATCTAGTACATGCAATTGACATATGAAAGTTAGAGGCAGGATCTAGCAGGAGAGCACTATATAAAGCATAAAGCCTATTGTATGAAATCTTTTCCTTTTGGTTATTCTCTTTCCACCTCCATCCTCTTTCTACACCTTATGGTTACATAATTGTTCCCAAGGCATCTGCCGTTGGCGTTTGGCAGCCATTGCACAGAATCCCTGCAGTGCAGCTGTAGGTCATTTGGCCCATCAAGTCCTAATCACCCTGTGAACAGCTTCTCATCCAGACCCACCCCCTGTACACTATCCCTGCATTTCCCATGGTTAACCCAGCTAGGCTGCACATCCCTGCATGCTATGGGCAATTTAGCATGGCCAATCCACCTAGCCTGCACATTTTTGGACTATGGAAGGAAACTTGAGCACTCAGCAGAATTTCACACGGGCACAGGGCTCAGTCACTTGAGAGCAGAATCAAACCCAGGTCCCTGGTGCTGTGAAGCAGCAGTGCTAAACACTGAACCATAGTATCACTCCTGTTGAGAATGTGCAAAGGTGTTGCTCATTGAAGTGGTTTGCTGCTTTCCCGTACTCTGGCTTCCCACAGTCTTCTACCGAGCACAGCATTTTTTTAAAATCAGATCATGTTGATTGGGATATTTTGTAAAACTGTGTAATAGCATACAATGTTGTGACATCCAATAATGCTCAAATGTTTTTATACCATCACTTAAGGTCGAGTTTCCAGCTTTTCTGCCATGGATGTTTCACTTGGAATAGTGAGAGATTGATATATTTTTGTTCATTTCTTTCTTCTTATTTTCTCTCTGGCCTGCCCTTCCCCTTGTATTGCATTTTATGCATTTTTTAAAGAGAGGATTAGACTATTTAGCTCAGAATGCAAAATTCATCTGGGTTGGTAGCTTAAAATGGTTTGATAGTGAATAAGTAGCCCAACTTAAGACTATCAGATTGAAAATTTTTTTGATGGAGTGAGTACTTTGAAAGGGGTGCTTTAGGGTACAGTACATAGGTTGTTGTATTTTGAAATTTGTAAACATGTGTTTTGGGATTTATTGAATATACTTTGTATACGGTGTGTTTAAAAACTTTGAATTTGTGTTAGAGTAAATAGATTATGCTACTTTATCTTGAATTATTTTTGATGAATAAATTTCTGTTTTATTGGTAAAAGAAGATCTGCAATATTGTGTGGTTATTTTTAAGTCAGAGACCACCTCTTCAAAACCAAAACAAAACGAAATATGACCTGTCAAGTCAGGTTTTAGTCTGGGATCTGACTGGTAATATCATTATATATGATTGGAACAATCTGTATGTTCATATCAACATGTGTCCAAATGCACATTTGCTTACAAATGACTAAGATAGGCATGAGGGCAAAAGTAAATGTTTTCCTCACTATTGTGCCTTCTGCTTCCTGTTTGTCACATGTTGGAAATAATCACAATAGGCATGGATAGCTCAAAGCTCTTTTTCTTTAATTCTAACTTGCTACTTGTTGTCTGGCTGAGAGACTTACTAAATAAACATGGACAATGCTGGAGAAGCTCAGCAGGTCTGGCAGCATCTGTTTAGAAAGAAACAGAGTTGATGTTTTCAGTCCAGAATGACCCTTCTTCAGAACTCATCTGACCTTCAGATATTTTGCTATTACCAGAACATTTTCTGTTCTCTTACAGAATAAATAGGCTGTAACAAATTGCCCATCTTATAAGTTATTGTTTAAATACTCTCCTAGACCAAAGCTTAGTTTAATTTCAAGAGCAAACTGAAAATAGTCATGATAGATAAGGCGTGAAACAGACAGAGTTTAGAGCTTGTTAGAAGATCCTGTTGAAAACCCACTGAGGTCATAGGCGAAGGAGTTCGTTGAAGTTGTTGTAATGACACTAAATGCATTCATGTATCTGATAAAGTTCAGAGACAGTCTCTGTCAGTTCCATGTAGATCATTTTAATGAAAGAGGACTTCCAACATAGAGAGAACATGATAAACTCATATAGGCCAAATTTGTCCTGTAGTTCCAAGTGAAAGTCCAGGAGAAAATTATAGTCAAATAGAAACTAGAAGTAATCCAGTTGCACAGTATCCACCAGTACAGAAAGGTAAATCAGGATTTTATGAAGATGCATGTGAATTATAAACTGAAGTAGGCTATTCTACCCTTTAAGGCCTCTCTGCCTTTCAATTTACTTCTTGGCCTCTTCCACTTCCGCTTGTAGATGAGGGTGATGGTACCTTCCTCATGGATTCATACATGGTATCTGCCAGAAACATACTGTCATACACCGCCAGCATGTCCTGGCTGATTAAGTCCCACAGAGCTCAATACAACTTGGCCAGTAAGCTGTCACTTCCAGGAGTTTTACTCTTTTCAAAGGACTCAAAGGTCTTTGTCAGCTCAGTCAGAAATAATGGCTGGTCCGGATTCAAAGTGAGGCTTCATTGTTCTCCAATCTTCGTGAGTCTTTCTGAGCTCCTCAATGTGTCCTGGGGTCAACAGTCACATGCAGCTTTCACGATCCCTTGCCAGTCTGCTTGCTGTCCTGTCGCTGACAGTTGGCCAGCAGGAAGCAGTGGTCAGAGAAGAACTCCAGCTTGATTTCAGTGGATGTGACCAAGAACATTCACAAATAGAAAGTCTATTCCTGAATAGATAGACCCGTCTGGCTGCGACTGGGTGTATCCATCTGCAGGAGTGCTGAAGACGTCTTTGCATGCCATCGTTAACGATTTCCTTCAGGAATCTGGATGTAGCGTCCAGTTTGCTGTCTGCCCCTTCAGATCATCCAGCCGCTTCGATGGTAATGTTTCCAGCCAATTTCATGTCGCTGTTGAAGGTGAATTATAAAATTCTGACTGAGGTAATCGCCTACTGGGTCAGCTCTGCTCTGCGATCAGTGAGTCACTGCCACCAAATATGTGCTGAGAGTGGTGTGCTCCTCAGGAATATGATCGCCTGCGTGCTGGACAGGGTGTAGACATCTGCCCCATCAGCCTGGACCAGAAGATGGCCTTTGACAGGATATTGCATACCTACATGTGGGGGGTGCTCTCCAAAATGGACCTTGGGAGGGAACGTGCAACTGCTCAGTTGCTGCACGTTCCAAGTGGCAGAAGTCTCCTGCCTGCAGGGTTTCCCCCAGCGGGGATTACTTTGATGTGACCTTCCAGAGCATGAAGTGATGCAAGTACCTCCTAAAGGTATTCTAGGAGAAAGGAGGTGAGGGTCCCCTCTCTGTCCTGTCTGCGGCATCATTATTTGTGCCCCCTGCATGCACACAGGAGTCAGATGGTCACCACCCATATGTACAGATCCCATTTGCCAGCAGCAGATGTCCTTATTGTCCTGAGAAGATATGTGCAAGTGGAAAGTGGCAGCACTGACATGATGGACCCCTGGAGCAACAAACATTAGCTCAATTTGACCTTGAAGGTGGACATCCTCCATCATCCATCCAACTTCATAATCAGAGGGAGTCAAGGCTACCTGACATGTAAGGGGCAGCCCAGATTCTGTTGAGCCTGCGCGAGGGTAGGGTACTTAGCTGCAGAGTACAAGATGACCCTCTGCAGGAACTGTAAGCAGAAGGAGCACCTGACCAAAGAGGCAAAGATCGCAACAAGTGTAGGGAAAATGACCCACCTGTATCAGGCCTGCCCAAGATATTGGTGGGGGGGAGGGCACACATGCTCAAATGGCAGGAAGTGGCTACATGAGCTGAGGAACCCAAAAGGACAGTGTTTCGCCATCCTCCAGCAAGAAAACCGAAGCAAGTGGCAGACAGAAGGGGGGTCAGGGGCTGGCGAGGAGGAAAAGGAAGCCAGTGCAGACTCAAACCAACTGACTCAACCTCTCCCCAAGAAGCCAGAATCAATGGAGGAGGAAGAAATGAGGGAGTTGGAGGGGTGGGAAATGGTGAAGTAAAACCAACAATAGAAAACCAGGTTGGGTGCCCACAGGCCCACAGCGAAATGGAAAGAGGCAGCTGCGTGATGGACACGGCAGAAGCTCCTCTGACAATGAAGATAAGCAGAGGGATGGCCACCTATAAAAAAAAGGGCACAGCACCAGGGGTAGAAGGAGAGGAGCACTCCCCCCAACCTGGAAATGCTGGGTGTTGTGAGGGATGTGGCAAAGCCCAATCTCCAGTCATCAGGAACCAAGGGGTATCCATTGCACCGCAGCTCCAGGCAACCGGGAACAGCAATGCGCCAAACAAGGAGCAGAGCTGGACAGCAGCTCTGAAAGACTCTGAACTGGACCCCAATGACCCTGAATTAGGGAGGAACAGGACTGCTATCTCAGCCCTGTGAGAGTCCATCAGTTTGCTCACACCACAGGTATGCAGGGACTACCCAAGTGACCAGACAATGGGTGAATGGACACTTAATGCCTTGCACTTCTTTAAATTAAATGTATTTTAAAATCGCTAGCATCAACGTGCTTAGTGTGAAAGCCACTATGCGACTTTGGCATACCTGGCCAATGTCAAAGCAGACCTCCTGTTTCTGACTCTCACCCAATTACTTTATCTTGTTCACCCTTATTCTCACCACCTCAAAGAACAGCAATATTTTTGAGGCCATGAAAGTGGCAATAACCTCAACTGATGAAACAATGCTACCCATCTGCGTTTTATTGTCCCTTCATCTGTCAGTGCTTGTCAAAGATTGCAGATAATAAATGTTGGCCTCAAGCAACCATAAGCATGATACTGTGTTCAATGATTACCTTCCTTGTCACGTAAGTTCAACATACAATGAAGTTAAAAGCAGAACCCAGTGTTTCCATTTGGCAATGACAATGACAATCTGTAGCAAGTACTGGAAGACAACACATTGTAGATGTTATATGCTTACACTAAAAAACTAGTTTTGCAAGGTCAGGGATTGTGATGTGGCAAGGAGATTTTTTGAAGATCATGCCATTTCATGTTGGCTTACAACCAGAAGTCTACTCCCAATAAAGTGTGGACACTTTGGTTTCAACCGTGTATTTGATTTGGTCATACACCTCTTTATTGAAGTACGATGATGGCCTCCTTGGATAAGCCTCCTTGCCATACTGTGGTTAAAATATTCTGCTTTTTTGTTATGAGGGCTTAAGCATTCTTCAATCACCTACCCCCCTACCTACACTCACCTTTACTGGCTCCATCCCCGCCTCTTCGACTTGTCTGCCTCCTCTCCACCTATCCTCTCCTCTATCCATCCTCTATCCGCCTCCCCCCTCTCCCTATTTATTTCAGAACCCTCTTCCCCTCCCCCATTTCTGATGAAGGGTTTAGGCCCGAAACGTCAAGTTTTCCTGCTCCTATGATGCTGCTTGACCTGCTGTGTTCATCCAGCCCCATGCTTGTTATCTCGGATTCTCCAGCATCTGCAGTACCTTTTATCTCTGATACACTGTGAGATCTCTCTGGATTGCCGTACATATAGTCTACAGACTCGCCTGGCTTTTTGTGTGTCCTGGCTCTTAACGAGAAGGCAACAGAGAAGGAGAACAGCAAGTATTAAAGCTTCAGTAAGACAAGCAAGATCAGCACCTTCCAATAGCTACTGCTCAGCCTCCAGAAGGAGAACCTGAAGGACAAGCTGCAGGAGAATGGGATTATAGACATCACTGCTGTTATCTGCAAATGTCCAAAAAGCCAAGCTGTCAAAAATTAAAGATGTTGTGCTCCATCATCTCAGAGCTATGCCAGTTACTGCACCCTTGTACTGCACTGATTTTTCTACTTTTAACATTTTAGAATTTTCATAGCCTGAGACTACTAGACTACGCAGAACATCAATCTCATGTCACTTCATATGTAATTTCCTGGTCCTATCCCAGCTTTGTGCGCTTCTTAGTAGAGTGTGATCAGCAGATTTAGATAAACAATTATCTACTTCTTTACCTAGGACACTAGTGTATAATAAATGTGTGAGTGTATAAAATATATATATGTGTATTATATATATATATAAAATATATATATATATAAATACAAGGTGGAAAGTCCCTGCACTAGTAATCTTCTTTAAGTTAATGAAAGGCTGCCACTCTGCTTAAGTACCTTGGCAAAAGCTGTAAACATTTCAATCCCATGCCCCCATGCAGCATGTCCTGTACGAGATAATTTTCAACTTCGCAGCCTGTGCAGTAACCTAACGGGCACAATCATTTACCCGCTGAAGAAACCACTTGAGTGTTTGATCAATTGCGAGCAATAGAAGTAAAATCAGGCTTTCTATAAGTGGGAAGTCAACTTCCAGCTTTTCAACTTAATTCCCTTGCCTATCTCTCTCCATCAGTATCTCTATTAGGTACCTCCCTGAGTCAAATGTAAGCTATACTAGGAGCTGTGAAAAATTAAGCAAAAGAGATAATCTGAGGAAGTTGGGAGTTGTTAGCACATTACATGTTTAGCTAGTTTGGCACTTGTTCTAAAGCTCTGAGGACTGAATTACAATCAGTAAATGATAATCGTTCCTGCTAACCTTGAATTTGTACTCATGTCAGAACAGTTTCAGATGAATGCAGACTAACACTTCCATCAATTGCATAATGACGAACATCAGGAAAACTCGTTAAGTACTTATGCTATTATCACTCAACCGAGATTTTTGTGCATAATAGATTACAGGGAGTATTAATGTGAAACTGTCTGTGCTTTATGTGATTGTGAGTAGGGGATCATGAAACCAGTAAACGCTGCAAAGTGAGAACAATTTTACCAGCACAGATTTATTTCATTGCACATTTCTGTCCATTCAGTAAGATGCAAATTGCAAAATACAATAATTAGGACAGAACCAGCATTCCCATTGCCTTGTTACAGCACTCAGTTTGGAAGGCGTGTACAGCTACTCATTCCCACATGGCTGACCCTGAGTTACTTTTCTTGGCAATGTGATGTATAGCCACAGATTTCATTTCTGAGTGTCACTCTACTAGACATATAGGCAGGCTGAAGTAAATAGGAATTTGTGCTTTCAGGGTGCACCAATATGATTGCTTTATTTCTTATGATGCAGTAATATCATTCATGGAGGAATGAAGTACTAACTGTATATCTTTTCTTTAAATAAGAAACAGACTATTAGCTTTTACCAGGTAACAAAATTGGAAGAGTATCCCTGATATGTGTTGCCACGACTCCATGAATTACACCTGTGGGGCCCACAGAGACACAAATTTGGACATTATTGTCCTATGAAATTGTGTCTAGTAGCTTTTCTAATACTTTTTATATGATCAGTAGTTTCAATAATACTGATAATACTTGCTACATGTTTAATAAATTTAATAAGGCAATATTTAACTTGAACTGCACGTTGTCATTTTAGAGGGAAAAATAGTTCTTTATTCTACAATAACTGCCCGGATTAATAGTACCCAAGATAAACTTTAAACTTCCTGACATGTGAGTGGTAAAGTCTGTTCTATGGGCTTCTTATTAACAAGTAAATAAATTCATTTTCATACAAGGGATTTAGATAGTATTCCATAAAGTAACGCATGTCATATGAAGATTCAATTTCTTCAATCAAGGCATTGGGAAATAAATGGAAATTTATGGAGGAAACAAAATTATTATTTGTTTGACTAGTTACTTAATATATGAAATGCACAATTTCACATGTCTGCTAACTTTTACAAAGACAGATTAGTTTATGAATATTTAAAGGAATGGTGTTGGTATGTTTTGCTATGTGAATTAGTAAAGTTAAGGCATTCTAAATATCAGCTCTTGAACATATTTTATTTAACAGTTCATAAGATAAATTTGTGACATGCATTAGTTTGTGGAATAAAGTCTAGTTGGTGAAGCTTGAAGAATGTTATTATTTCCTCTCCCTGCATTTCTATTATCAGAAATCACTGTGCGACATCTCATCTACTAAATTCCATCTCTCTGGTTTGAGGAGCTCCTGCATGACTGGCTCATGTTCAAACAATCCTAAATCAATAGGGAACTTTGTACACAGGAGAGTTCTCCATGCTAATCACATTACATTAACTTAACATAAGCTTTCTGAATTGAATTCTAAAGGGTGCAATTCAATTGTGGCTGGTGATCCCTGCAGAGGGATATACTTCCATCATTCAACAAACAGCTAATGCAGGTTGCACACTTTGCCAGAATGTGGCAAGTTGGGTAATAAATGAAGCCAAAACCAGAAATACAGTTCAACACAAAGAGCTGACATTATTTTGAGAAAGGAACAAACAACTTTGACGTGACCATCTATAATGATCAAGCAACAAACCCATTTTGTGTTACAGCTGATCGTTAATGTACATCAGTCCTTCAGGCACTTCCTTATGATTTTCATCTTCAAACTGCACACTTTGACTATTACTGTGAAAACCAGCTTTCATTTGTATACATATGTATAGTGCATCATCACATTCTTAAAATATTCCAAACACAAACAGAAATTACTGAAAAGATCAGCAGGTCTGGCAGTTCTGAGGAAGAGTCACTTGACCCGAAACATTAACTCTGATTTCTCTCCATAGATGCTGCCAGACCTGTCGAGCTTTCTGAGCAATATCTGTTTTTGTTCCTGATTTACAGCATCGGCAGTTCTTTCGGTTTTTACTTAAAATAGTCTATCTATTTCACTGCTGATTCATTATCTTGAAATGTTCAACTGTAGCTCTACAAGCAATTTGGTTTTATTCTTTCACAGAATGTGCGCGTTGCTGGTTAAGCTCATCCCTAATGGTCCTTGAGGAAGTGGTGTTGAGTAGCTAGTTAAACTACTGCAGTCGATGTAGTGTTGGTACACTCACAGTGAAGCTTGTTCCAGAATCGTGACTGCTGTGACTAGTCCCTGAGTGAGGTTCCCTAATTTATTTCAGTTCCAGACAGGATATGCATGCACCTGCGTGAGGAGGGATGATCTGTTTCTGATGTTACATTCACCCACCCGATCAGTTGGTTGCAATAAAGTTAAATTAAAAAATATGTTCCTGTCCCTGGAGGAACGTACTTCTCTCAGATCAAATGAATTTATGTTTTAAAAGGAAATAATTTAACTAGCCTTCCTTGAGATAATGAAATAATGAGTTTTTAATTACTAAGCCTGAGAAGAAGGGATTATGTTACCCACAAAAGCACAAAGTATAAATGAGAAATTAGTCCAATAAAGGGAACAGTTCAAAAAGATACATGGATCAGTCTCTGAGTTCCATGAAGAGTAACTATAAGGTGTTTCAAATGTTATGTTGGGTGATATTAATAACACAGAAATCGATAGATGAGCAGTTGATTTTGAAATGCTTGACTTTGCTGGTCATCTGAAGTTCTTTTGTCCTGCTTCCTTTCAGTGGTGGCTGGCTTGCAGCTCCTAATGAAAGAGTGTGTCTTTTCCATCTGACCCACAGTAGACTGGTATTTAATGGCTGTCCTCAAGATTTGACCTTCATAGCACTCAATTGCATATCAATGTCTTCACTTAAACAGAAAAGAGATTACAGCTAGTTTTTAGAGATAAAAGGTACTGCAGATGCTGGAGAATCCGAGATAACAAGCATGGGGCTGGATGAACACAGCAGGTCAAGCAGCATCATAGGAGCAGGAAAACTTGACGTTTCGGGCCTAAACCCTTTTCTGATGAAGGGTTT
>JAHRHZ010000125.1:3197119-3220834 GCA_024137785.1 Ginglymostoma cirratum | reverse complement strand
AAACCCTTCATCAGAAAAGGGTTTAGGCCCGAAACGTCAAGTTTTCCTGCTCCTATGATGCTGCTTGACCTGCTGTGTTCATCCAGCCCCATGCTTGTTATCACAGCTAGTTTTTAACTGTTTTCTGTACCTCTATAAGGGCAAATAGAACCAAGTCTTTTAATTCATGTCCCAGTCAAGAATATAAAACGCAGGAGAGGTTTTCCTGTCAACATGAGATAAATAGACTGCCTTGCACTTCTTCCCTTTGAAGACTTGTCCTTTGAAGCTTACTTCGTACCCTACAAAGCGTGACAGTCCAGGGGTTCACACAAGGTATCTTTCAACAGTCATCACATTCCATGCTTAGCAGTTACATCATTGGCTTAATTTGGCATTCATTTTTTCATTTAAGATAGACATGTCTTGTCCAAAAGTTCAATATTTCAGTAAGTAATTTGGATCTCATAATGGGTGGCAATCTGTCTCAGTCATTAACATTGCTGTCTCACAGCACCAGGGACCTTGGTTTGATTCTAGCCTTGTGTGACTGTCTGTGTGGATTTTGTACATTGTCCTTATGTCTGTGGGTTTCCACCAGGTCCTCCAGTTTCCTCACACAGTCCAAAGACATGCTGGTTACATGGATTGGCCATGGTAAAATGTGGTGTTACGGGGGTAAAGTAAGGACCTTGGTTGGGGTGGGATGCTCTTTGGAAGGTCAGTGCAGACTCAGTGGCTGAATGGCCTCTTTCTGCACTATATGGATTCTATGATTGAATCTTTGTCATGATGCGACCCAGCAACAGCAAGGAAACAGTGATATATTTCGAAGTCAAAATAATGTGTCCCTTGGAGGGGAACTTGCAGGTGGTAGCATTAACATGTACTTATTAGTCTTGTGACAGCATCTGTGGATAGAGAAACAGACATGACATTTTGAATCCAGTTCAACTGTAGTTCTAGAAGCTCTTCCATTGGGGTCCCTCTGACTTGATGTCATTTTTCCTCAACTGAGGATTCTTCCTTTTGGTGTTGCCAGGGCCTATAGCCATATTTGATCTTCCACACTTCTGCCCTCAAACCTTTCCTTCCTTTCCAGAACAAGGATAAGATTCCATAATTTCTAACACCTCCAGCAGAATTTCGCCACTAAACATAGGGTTATTCCTTTAATGTTAATAATAATGGTCTAATAATCAATCTCTAACCAGGGACTGATTATCTCCTTGGGTTAGTTTATTTAAAACTGTAAAACATATTATGAGGGTTTTTTGTCAAAAACATATTACAAATTTCTGAAGTGGAAATTACAGCAAGATAACTGATTTCTGTGGGTGCAGCTTGTAAATTGCCCTGAGAAATTATACAAACGTATATCAATACCCAGGCCCCTGTTCTTTGTAGACAGAAACAGCTTGTGCATTCACTATGCCTGTTTCAGCGCAACAAAGTAGATGTCAACTATTCATTGGTTCATTTGTCATTTGTGTTGACCAATATAGTTCAACCTGTAGTGTTTTAAAAGATAATCAAAGCCTGGCAGTTAACCGTCAATAGTCATTAACTGGTGCATTCTCAATGCCTCAATCAGACAAAGTCCACTTGTCACTGAAGGAGTATAAATATTCATTTTCCCAATAAATTGGAAGTCTTGCAAATTGTCTTATAAAATGCACTGCAAAAAGCTTCAACAAAATGTGTCTTTTTCTCAGTGACACTCAAGTGCTGTACTATCAACTCACTATCTCAATTCAAAAGAAAGTGAAGTGTTCCATTTTTCTTTCTTATACAATTCAGTGAGTGCATCTTGAGTGGCCGGCTGCAGTTTCTCTCGTATCTCTAATATGTGATTAATTCCATGGATCCTGAAAAGGGTGAGGTCACAGCATACTGGTATACCAGCCTTTGCTGGTCCAGTTGTGTCTTTGATGCAGAACATCTGCAATGGATTAACTGTAATTGTACTCCAGCACTATTGAACCAGTGCACGGAATTTGTGAATTTTAGTAGAATATTTTAAAATCAATCTGCTCAGAGTGTATTACATACCTCTGCAGCAGGTGAGACTTGAACCTGGGCCTTCTGGCTCAGCATGCTGAAAGTTTACTCTTCCAGGTTTCATCATGGCTTTCTGTGACTGTGAGTACATTTTTGTTTAAATGCAAAGTGGTTCTCTCTATGTCAATCTTAGCGATTAATAATCTGTCACCTTTTTGCAGAGGACAGATAATTTAAATTTCTGTAAATCTTTTAGATGACATGGTCAAATTGATGTTTTTGATGGGATTGACAGTGTTCATCGCTCTTTGTTTCATTGTGCAAATTGTCAGATTCTGGTTTGTAAATCATTTTATGTACAAGCCCCTGGCTCAGAGCAGATGGTCCTTTCTGTAACTTGAAGGCACTTCTTATACTATCTGTTTGGGTTGATGCACTGCTCTTTGTACTTGTATCAGCCTTTGTTTTAGTACACCACTTCTGCCAATGGCATTCTCTGTCGAATGCCTTGTAAAAATTAATTCAAAACTGGGCATTTCCTTGAGGAAAGAAAAAGGCCAAACTTTCCACATCTCTGGCCATGTTTTTGGGTGCTCAAATAATTGTGTAAACCATCTAGTTTGCTATTACAACTTGCAAACTTCAAGACTTGCGAGAATTGTTTTATACTTATGTCTATCCTTGAATAACTTTTCAACGTTCTGAGTTTTCAGTAAGTTACCGAATATTTCTGGGAAGTTTCAATGGAAGTAGATTTGATCCACATCTCAATAATTCTGTTTGAAAGTTTCCCATCTGAAAAATCAAGTAATGAGTTCTTTGATCAGTGTCTGCTCAAGAAGTGGTTCATGAATTCCAAAGACTTCTATTTAAATCGCATGAATTCTAGTCTATGAGTACAGAAGTTCAATCTGACTTTGAATAGATCTTCTAATGAGGCCCATATCTTTTGGAGATATTTCAGCTCATCAGCGTTTAATTCATATATGTTGAGTCTGTGTCAACCTTTGTAATTAATTTTAATGGATATCCTTTCTGCATCTGGCATCCTCAAATCTAGAAACTGTAGCTTTGAGTACAGTTAAAACATTTTAAATACTGTCAGGAGTTCTACTGGGTCCCAGTTTAATCTAGGGAATATTGCAAGCCTTCTGCAGCTCACTAATGATCCACCACACAACCTGATCAGTTGCCTTTTTCAAGTGAGTTCTATTGGTCTCTTAAGAGGAATTTTTTTGCTCACTAGTAAGCTGTACTTTCAACACTCTCTGATACTGTGATGAACAAAGACGTTGACAGTTGTCTTATACACTTTGGTGCGATTTAAGACATTTAACCAAATGTTTCACCTGTGGATTAACTTGCTTGCTGACTGCCCAATTATTCTCATTAGCACAATGTTTTCCACCACTGTTCAACATGTTATGCTAATGATAATGGTCTAATAATCAACCTCTCATCAGGGAATGTTTATCTCTGGATTAGTTTATTTCAAACAGTGAAACAAATTACGTGTTAAAAAAAGCAGACATTGCAACAAAGCAGCTGACTTTTTTTGCATATGCAGCTTGCAAATTGATAGCAGGCAAAGTTTCAACATTGTAGAAATTTTCTAATCAACCTGTTCAGAGATTGTATTACACATCTCTGGAGCAGGTGGGACTTGAACCACAGCAATGTGGAGTCAATGACTCACAGGGATCTACAGCACAGAAAAAGGCCCTTCAGCCTATCCCATCCATGGCAGTTAAAAGAAACTAACTAAATTGTCCTTAAAGGTGAAATCCCTTAAAGGCAAATTACACATACTATTCCAAGTGTCTGGTCAATGTTTATCCCTCAATCATTATCAATGAAGCAAATTGTTTCATCGTTATTTCATTGTTGTTTGTCTGATATTGCTGTCAGCAAAATGGCTGCCATGTTTCCTATATTTAAAAAGGTATACTTCAAAAGTAATTTATTAGGCTGTAGAGCACTTTCAGCTCTCCTAAGGTTACATAAATGCCATCCTGCCTTCTTTCCTTTCTCTGTATAGCAATCCACTAATTTTGGGGCCCTTTCCACCCTCAACTAAATGGGCTCAAATCTGATGAGGATATTCCCACCTAATTCCCCAGGTGCCTCTGCTATAACACCCCTCTGGCAGGGTCAAGTAAATTCCACTACTGGATTCCAAATCAGTTTAGTTACCTTAAAAAACATTGAGCAAAAACTGTCAGTGTCTCTCCAGTTGCTCAGCCAAAGTGCAGCAAAGAGTGCAGCAAAGCAGCTCATAAATAAACACTAGTTGATGCTAAAAATATTCATCTTGTGAAGTGGAAAATAAAACTTCTACACTACTGTTTCTCTGCGGTTAAGATGCATTTTTAGACTCATGAAGACGTAACATTACTCTGCATTCAATCACAGTCTGGAAGTTTTTGCGTATTTCTCTTTTGATATTTTAATTATCATGTGCCCTGTGTTATTGTGGTAGATACCATAGGCTAGACTTTGTGGAGCTTCTTCTTAATCAACAACAACTTTATTACTTAAGACATATTCATATTTCTGTTCAAACACTTTTGTATGCAAAGGCTGTGTTATAAAACGTACAGAACAAAATATTAATTCCCCAGCCATTTGTTTACAATTAAGTGCCCGTAAAGAAATCTTGACTAGCTTTTATCGACACTCCCTCCCTTAACTCTTTGAGGTCAATTATATTCAAGACTAATTCAAACATTCCCTTACCCCAATGAAAATGACTATATGAAAGTTATGTATGGAGTAGTTGAGTTAAGGTGTAAGCCCTCATATGGACAAAGGAAAATGCTAATAATGAAGCCCTTCATCAAAGTGACTTTTTATGCAAGGCTAGAAAGATTCCAGCCTCTCAACTGAAGTGATTTTAACTAAAGAAGTGCTGTACAAGTTAACTTCTGTTTTCACTCTGCGACATCAGGAACATATCAATACAAAGTGCTGGAATCATTGAAGATTGAAATATGCAATTACCTGCTGTAATTTTTCTCAAATCAAACGTACAAGGACCTCGAGAGTTTATTTAAGATTTTAAGAGGGTGTGTTAAAGTGATTAAAAAAATTAAACTACTTAAATTAATTTCTGTATCAAATAGATCAGGAGGATTGAATTTATCAAATTGCCATATGTATTATGTCAGTGGTATTTGCATTGGTTCCTGTTCTTTAGCCATTTTGGTTAAGCTGGAGACAATGTCCATCTTTGAATTCAGGTCATATGTATCCAGGATAAGATGTCGTGTTACCTAAAGTGGAAGTTGGAAATGGTGATGTACTGCCATTGCTACTGACCTTGTCTGTATGAATGGAAGTAATCAGGGGTACGGCAGGTGATGATGAAAAAGGAAGTTCAAGGGAAAGGCAGTATAGCCTGAAAGTTGATATTTGAAATATAGGTAACAAAAACAAATTGCTGGAAAAGCTCAGCAGGTCTGGCAACATCTGTGGAGGAGAAAACAGAGTTAACGTTTCAGGTCCGATGACCCTTGCTTAGAACCAGGCCCGAAACGTTAACTCTGTTTTCTCCTCCAGAGATGCTGCCAGACCTACTGAGCTTTTCCAGCAACTTTGTTTTTGCTCCTGGTTTACAGCATCTGCATTTCTTTTAGTTTTTATTTGAAATATAAGTGCTGCACCTTTGCTTTGCTGAACCCTCTCTAGTTTAATAATATCCTTCCTTTAGCAGGGTGACTAGAACGGCACACAGTGCTCCAGAAGAAGCTCCACCACTGTCCTGTACATCATCAACATTACGTCCTAACTACTGTACCCAAAGTAGCAATCTAATTCTTGTCATTTTAATTTTCAGTAAAGATAGGCTGGTGTTGAAGTGCTGTAAGATAAACATTATAGAATCGAATAAAATAGACTAGCCTTAATTCTATAAGCATAGTGGAAACGTTATACGTTACCAATTACAACGCTGACTTAGATACAGAAGTACCTAGGCACAGATTCTTTTGTTACAAGATTTGTTACTGAAATAAAATGTCCAGCATTACCGAAAAGGGTTCAATACAGCACAACATGCTGGAACTTATCTTCTAGACTGTACCGGCCTCTGGCTCCACACTGTGCCGGCAACATGCCACATCAGGAGGCCGCTGCATGGGAGTAGTGCATCAGGCCGGGAGGGCACCTCGCCATGCTGGGAGGTCACGACGCCAGGCTGGGAGGCCACCACATCAGGCTGGGAGACACCATGCCAGGCCGGGTGGGCACCACGCCAGGCTGGGAGGTCACGACGCCAGGCTGGGAGGACACCATGCCGGGCCGGGAGATCACCATGCTAGGCCGAGAGGTCACCACACCAGGCCGCGAGGACACCACACTGTGCTGGGAGGACACCACGCCAGGACAGGAGGACACCACGCCAGGCTGGGAGGTCACTGCGTGAGAGCATTGTGCCAGGCCGGGAGGTCACCACGTCAGGCCAGGAGGTCACTGCGTGAGCATTGTGCCAGGCCAGGAAGTCACCATGCCGGGACGCCCCTACAGGAGGAAGCCAAACTTTGCATATAAACATAGGAAGTTGGAGCGGGAATAGGCCTCTTGGCCCCTCAAACCTGCTCAGCCATTCAATCAGATCATCGCTGACCTGATTACTCTACATTCTTGCCCACCCCCAATAACTTTTCATCCTTGGCTTATTAGGAATCTACCTCCATAAAACTATTTTAATACTACCTTTCCATTGCCTTTTGAAGAAGAGTTCCAAAGACGCACCATCCTCAGTGAGAAAAAAAGGGAGTCCATATTCCCTGCCTTAAATGGAGAACCCTTTATTGTTAACAGTGAACCCTAGTTATAGATTCTCCCACAAGAGGGGATATCCTTTCCGCATTAGCCCTGTCAAGACCTCTCAGGGGGCTTATGTGTTTTGATCAAGTTTCATAGAATCCCTACAATGTGGAAACAGGCCATTGGGCTCAATAAGTCCACACTGACCCTTCGAAGAACATCCCACCCAGACACACCCCCAGCCCTATCCCTGCATTCCCCACAACAAATCCACCAAACCTATATATCCCTGGATATTCTGGGCAATCTAGCATTGTCAATCCACATAACCTGCACACCTTTGGCCCGAGTACCCAGAGGAAACTCATGCAGACATGGGGAGAACGGGCAAACTCCACACAGTCACCCAAGGCTGGAATTGAACCCAAGTCCCTGCACTGTGAGTCAGCAGTGCTAACCACTGAGTCACCCTGCCACCCTCTTACTATTCTAAACTCTAGTGGGTACAAGCCTGAGTCATCCAACCTCTCCTCATTTAACAAACCTTTCATTCCGGGTCTGAGTCCGGTAAACCTACTATGAGCTGTTCCTGAAAGATCTTCAACTTTGTTTAAAAAATAAGGAGACCAATACTGTGCGTAATACTCCAGATATAATCTTGCCCTGTATAATTGAACCTTGACTTTGCTATTTTTGTTGCCAAGTTAGCTTGCAAAAATGGTAACATTCCATTAGCTTTCCCAACTACTTGCTCTATTTGCATACAAACCTTTTCTGATTCATGCACAAGGACACCCATATCTCTCTGCATCCCAGAGCCCTGCAATGTCTCACCATTTAGATATTCATTTTAATTCTTCCTGCCAAAATGGACAATTTCACATTTTCCCACATTACTCAACGTTTGCTAGAACTTTGCCTACTCATTTAACTTATCTGCATCTCTTTGCAGCATCCTTTATGTCTTCTACACAACTCACTTTCCTAACTATCTTTGTGACATGAGCAAATTTGTCAGCCATATCTTTGACCCTTTCCACAAAGTCACTTATATATGTTGTAAAATATTGAAGCCTTAGCGCCGAACCCTGTGGCACATTCCTTGTTCTATGTTGTCAACCAGAAAAAGATCCGTTTATGCCTACTTTGTGTTTCCTGTTACTTGACTATTCTTCTCTCCATGCTAATATATTACCCTTACACTATGAGCTTTAATGTTCCATAATAATCTTTGATGTGATATTGTATTAAATACCATTCATTGATTAAAGATGGACTGCAGTTTTGAAATAAAAACCAAGACATTAGATGTAACTTTTCAAAGCCAAACAAGTGACTTGAATGCTTTCATTAGAATTTCATGAAAAAGAATTCAGGAGAAGTCACCAGCCTCTGTATCTCAGGTTAGAACCTCTATGATAATTTTGCAGGTTTGACTTTGTTTAACCAGCTCATCAAAATATTTTTGGACACATAGCAAAATTCAAATTACATATTTATTTGTTTAATTCTGGTGCAATTAATGCCTTATGAAGGTTAAGCACTGGATCATTTTAGTGCCAGCTAGCCCAACTCCGATGTAAATTCTTAACAACCTGTACTGGGGCTCAATTCTCATCAGCAAAAGTAAAGTAATCAGCCACAATATAATTTAACTCCACTTAGTACATTGTTCTGCACACTTGGCGTTTCAGTATCCGTCTTGTGCAACTGCATAAAGCCCAATGCTGCTTTTGGTGAAGATACACTGCCACAGATGCTAAGCCCTGATTAGTATAGTCTCCTGTGCAGCTAATGCATGGCCAGTCACTATAATATCAGCGGTATAAGATAACAAAATCAAAACCCTTATTTAAACTAGCTATTTTAAAAAAAAGCTTTAATTCAATGAATAAAACAACTTTTAAAGGTTTTTCGTTAACATTTCGCAAGCTTAATGAATCCAAAAAAGTTAAAAGGCTAATAAGAACACTGATTTTTTCTTTTAATACCTGTTTTGAGAGTGGTCCTGACCAGAATGAGGAATACAAGTTAGTACTTGAAACACATAGCAGAACACCAATTTACATCATCAAATGTTGGAAAAGTGCAACTTGTAAATAGTATTGCTTAAACCCCAAGGATCTAATTAAAAAAAACAAAGACCTACCAGCTCCACTTGGCCATTGAAAGCAGGATGAGTGACATTTGAAATCCTGCACCTCCCACCCTCTTTCCCACCCTTTCACTTCATTTTGTCTTATTATGAAGTAAAGTTCCTTAATCAAAGCAAATTTGCAGCTTGTGTGCTTTGTGTTAATGTTTTCATCCTAAAAAAAACTTTTAAAAAAAGGATAGCATGAGGTTTTTAACCTGGAACCTGAGTCGTAGAGTAAAATTTATTTCAATCTTTATCCATAGACTGCTCAAATGTTCCTAAAGGTTCATACACTGAAAAGCCAAATGTGAATTGACACTGATTGCACAAAGTTTACAGCACATATGGGATTATTTCCAGCATACATACCGAGAATCACAATCACACATGACACATTTGACATCTACACATACTGCTGTTATTTGAGATGAATAAACTGATTTTAGGTATTGACTTAGCTGAATGCTTGAGCTGCTTTACTCCAACTCCGAGCTCAGTTTCAGAAGTAGATCTTTTAATCAAACGTCAAATCTTAATTTTCAGTTATCGTCTTTGACAGAGCAAGTGGCTTGATTTCAGCTTCAAGTTCCAAGTAGCAAGTTACTATATATATTCAGCTAAAATTTTGTTCCTATAGCAAGCTTCAAAGGTATAGTGATTGTAACAAGGTCAGCAAGGTGGACACCACGGAATATGAGTTCCCTGACTGGGGCTGCTGATCGATCCCTGACTGACAGGTGAGTGTCAGACATCCTGTTCACTCTGAGAGCTGGCTCTGAGGGAGCTGGATCAGTGTCAAACTCTCTGCAAGTAAATAAAGGGTGACTTGTGATGGGATACCAGCCTCTGTGGAGTTATAGTGTATAAGGTATATTGATTCCCTGGGGGCAGCTAGTTGACTACCAACTGTGTGCCCCACTTATGTATCTTCAATGGTTCAAATCCCACCTGCTCCAGAGGTGTGTAATAACGTCACTGAAGATGTTGATTAGGGAAAATAGGTTAACTAATTTCTTTTTAAATTAAATGAAGAAACCTATGTGGCTCATGTAGGGAGCAACTGTTGACAACATCTATCCCCAAGGAATTGTTGGTTTGCACCGTGTACTGATAATGTAAACATAGATTTTGAATATTCAACTTCCTTTATTTGGTATTTAATATCTAAGATTTTCCTGGAGAAAAGTGATTTTGATAAAAATGTCTGCACTGATCACCTGACCACAAATTGAGGTAAGCTTTGTTAAACCACTGTGAGGTATACAAAACCCATCATCACTTATATTACCATCTTGTCCAAAGACAGTGAAACTGGAAGACTGAATCTGCATCAGAAAAGTTCCATTGTGTTTAATCAACTCATGCATGATCTTATATTACCAAATTATAAGTTCCCTGTGGAGTATTGCGCGTGTAACCAATTTAGACAAACTCAGTTGCAGAAATAATGTTCATTTTTATATACCTGTTTTCAGCAGCAAAGTGGAGAACAAAGAAAAAATTTGTAAGCAAGAACCGGAAAGGTTTTTGCCTTTTCGCTCAGCATGTCATAAACAGTGTCCATTGGAAAAGCATCTGAAGGGACGTGTTGGAGTTCTGAGGAAGGGTCACCAGACCCGAAACATTAACTCCTGATTTTTTCTTCACAGATGCTGCCAGACCTGCTGAGCTTTTCCAGCAATTTCTGTTTTTGTTTCTGACTTACAACATCCACAGTTCTTTCAGTTTTTATGAAGGGATATGTTACTTGATATGATCCACCAGTCTTTACCATGTATGGATTTCATGCCTGGCATCACATTGGCACATAATACCATATTAATCATTTGTGTAATGGGTAGAATGTCTTTTTGGAGTATATTGTATTTGCACAGATTTTTGTCCCAATGTATTTGTACCTATTTTGAATGCACAGATATGATAATCAAATGGATATGATTACTTCAAAAAATTATAAAATTGTATTTACATATCCTCTTCATGGCCACTTGAAGTCTCAGTTTATTTTTACTGTCAGGGCTGTAGATTGGGGTCAGTTAGCTCAGTTAACTGGATGGCTGGTTTGCAATGTAGAATGATGCTCCATCAGCTTGAGTTCAGTTCCTGCACTGACTGAGGTTATCATGAAGGGTGTTTCTTATCAACTTTTCCCCTCAACTGGTGTGGTGACCGTTAGGTTAAACCACTACTAGTCGTATCTCTTTCTCTCTAATCAGAGATCAGCCAATGATCCAGTAGGGCTAGGGTAATTTTACCTTTGCTTTTACTTTTGAAGGGTATACACTGTCATAAAGAAGGATGGCCAGCAGTTAATATGTGCTCAGAAAACACCCACAAATAACAATATGATAATATAACACTAAAGCAAAACTCCACAGATACTGAAAATCTGAAAGAAAGATAGGAAATGCTGGGAATGCTCAGAAGGTTAAGCAGATTCTGTGGAGAAGAAGAGAGTTCATATTTTAGGTTAATGTCTATTCGTCATTCTGAAGACAGATTCTGTCTGACCTGTTGATTATTTCCAGCGTTTAAAATGGTTAGACAATCTGTGTCCTTGTAAAGACCAGATATCTGTTTTATATTTCATGTTACTTCTTTGTAGGCCAATCTGGGGGTGTACTGCAGCAAATGAAAAGACAAACATCTAATAACTTTGCTTTCCTTCCCTAAATAATTCTTTCTGTTGAGCTTATGTTTAAATATAGAACATTAGCTTAAAAATAGGAGAGAGCAGACAACAATGTATAAGAATTTGAGATCTTTGTATCCTAAGATGCTGTTTTTTCTTGGTTGAAAGTCTAGAGCTAGTAGCCAATGTCTCAGGATTAGCTTTTGGTCATTTAGCATTGAATTAAGGTGAAATTTCTTCACTTAATCAATAATAAATCTTTGGAATTCTTAATCCCAGAAAGACATGGATGCTCAGTGATTAACATATTCAAGATGGAAATTGATAGATTTTGGGGCACTAATTAAGGGATATTGGATGAAATGGTAAAGTATTGTTGAAACAGAGGTTATATGATCATCTTCTATTCTGACTTGTTAGAGTTAATTTATGTAAAACTTTCATGTGATAGATTGCACCAACATAGCAGTTTGAAGGAAATTATGAAGAACAATCTGACCAGGAATGTTTAAATATTTCGTGATGATTGATACTTTCAAGGATAATGGATAAATTGATGCAACTCAATGTTATGTGTGAAAGTTAGGAAACAAAAGAATATTAAGTGGGACAGGTGCTGACTGAAAATTCGAAATAGATTCAAATGCTATTTTCTTCACGAAAGCATTCATACAGTGCTTACCTTGCTTGACATTTTTGTTAAAGGCTTTGGCTTACCGTGGATTGAAGATATTGTGTTTTGCTGTCCTCATGAGGCTTTTGATAGACCTATCTGAAGCAGTGTGGGTAGTCTCAATTATCCGAGGAATACAGAGATAAAAGGTACTGCAGATGCTGGAGAATCCGAGATAACAAGGCGTGGGGCTGGATGAACACAGCAGGCCAAGCAGCATCATAGGAGCAGGAAAACTTGACGTTTCGGCCTAGACCCATCATCAGAAATGGGGAGGGGAAGAGGGTTCTGAAATAAATAGGGAGAGAGGGGGAGGCGGATAGAGGATGGATAGAGGAGAGGATAGGTGGAGAGGAGGCAGACAGGTTGAAGAGGCGGGGATGGAGCCAGTAAAGGTGAGTGTAGGTGGGGGTAGGGAGGGGATAGGTGAGAGGAAAAACAGGTTAGGGAGGTGGAGATGAGCTGGGCTGGTTTTGGGATGCAGTTGGGGGAGGGGAGATTTCCTCCCTAACCTGTTTTTCCTCTCACCTATCCCCTCCTCCCACCTCAAGCCCCACCCCCATCTCCTATCTACTAACATCATCCCGCCCCCTTGACCTGTCCGTCCTCCCTGGACTGACCTATCTCCTCCCTACCTCCCCACTTACACTCACCTTTACTGGCTCCATCCCCGCCTCTTCGAGTTGTCTGCCTCCTCTCCACCTATCCTCTCCTCTATCCATCCTCTATCCGCCTCCCCCTCTCTCCCTATTTATTTCAGAACCCTCTTCCCCTCCCCCGTTTCTGATGAAGGGTCTAGGCCCGAAACGTCAAGTTTTCCTGCTCCTATGATGCTGCTTGGCCTGCTGTGTTCATCCAGCCCCACACCTTGTTATCCAAGGAATACAGTTGAGAGGATGCTGAAATGAACATAAAGGATGATTTCAGATATCAGGATGTGGAAATCAATGGTCGGTTGTCCCTGTTTACTTTGTCCTCATCTAGCACTGGATTAAATGTCAAAAGTTACTAGAAAAACTGATAAGGTCGACGGATAAGCCTGGATTTTCAGCAGGCTTTTGACGGGATCCCACACTAAAGGTTGGTTAGCAAAATTAGAGAACATAGGATAATGTACTAACATTGATTACTGATTCACTAACAGACAGAAAGCAGAATAGAAATAAATGGGCCATTCTCAAGTTGGAAAGCTGTGACTGGTGTTGTACCAGAAGGATCAGTGCTTGGGCCTTAGTTGTTCACAATATACATATGTGGGCACCAAATGTAGTATTTCCAAATTTGTAGATGGTACAAAGCTAAGCAGGAATATGTATTGTGAGGAAGATGTAAATTGACTTCAGGAGGACTTGCAAAGGCTTAGGAAATGGGCAACGGTATGTAGGTTGAATATAACGTAGAAAAATGTCTGGTTATCTAGGGGGGAAAGACATGCAGAATATTTCCTGAATGGCAAGAGGTTGTAACATTCAGACATACAAAGGAACCTGGGTGTCCTTGTCATAACTCACCGAAGTCACTAACAAGCAGGTGCAGCAAGCCATGAGGAAGGCTATTGAAATATTAGACTTTACCATAAGATGTCTTGAGAACTGTCGTAGTGAAGTCTTGCTTCAGCTGTACAGAAACGTTGTTAGACAGTACTTGGAGTACTGTGTGCAGTTTTGGTCTCCCTGCCCCAGGAAGGATTTTTTAAATTTTGCAGGGAGTGCAACGAAGGTTCAACAGATTTGCTCCTTGGATGGTGGGACTGCCCTATGAACACGGATTGGATAAGCTGGGCAAGTATTGTCTAGATGTTCCAAGAATAAGAGGTGGTCTCATCCAAGCATGTAAAATATTTAAAGGGATAGACAGGATAGATGCAAGTAAGATGTTTTCCCCTGGCTGGGGAGTCTAGAACTAAGGGACATAATTTAAAAATAAGAAGGGTGACATTTAGGACCAAAATGAGGAGAAACGTTGTGGGAATTGTGAATCTTTGGAATCTTCTACTCCAGATTGGTGTTGAAGCTCAGACTTTGCGTATTTTTAAGGTAGAGATTGATAGATTTCTGATTACTGAAGGCATAAGGGATATAGGGGGTAATGTTGGTAAAAACTTTGAAGTGTTTGATCAGTAACGATTGCAGAAAATGGCAGATCAGACTTAATGGGCTGAACGGATTACTGCTGTTCCTGTTTGTCTACATCTCAAGAGGCAGGATCTCTAAAATACCAGTGTCACCAGAGGCGCATATGAAACACCTCTCATATGAAATATGCTGCCAAACCCAGTGTGATTATCTATGACAGGACCTAACCTCTGCCCTTCAAAATAAATTTACTTGCATGGTCTTTTTAGTGGTGGTAAGGAGGAGGACAATTCTCTACCTAAAGTGGCCTAGTCCTGTCACTTCTCTGAGTTAAATAATAGCAGGATACTTTGTTTCTGTTCCTGCTTGGTTCTTCATATCCAGAAAGGGTATCATGCTGACACTCATCACAGGCTTTGTGTCATCTCAAAGAAATGAATGCTTTAACGATAATAATGACTTCAATTTTAATGACTTTTAATCCTAACTCCTAATTTCCTAGGGCCTTAAGAAACGTTGCCTTCATTTCTATTGGTAAATTCCAGAAAGCTTTAGACAGGTGAGCCACATGTGCTGAACCCAGTTGAGAAAATACTCTAGAGAAGCCATCAAGTCACAAAATATCCTCTTTTGTGTTCAGTTGTTGCAGAAAATGAAAGAGAACCTTCACAATCCTACTTGATGTGAATCCCTTAATTCATAACTAATGTTAAATTAGACTTCCAAGAAGTTATGCTGCTCTGAGACAGAAACAGAGTACTGGAGAAATGTAACCATTTTGACAGCATCTGTAGAGAGTCCACTGAACTCAAAGCTTTATCTCTAGTTTTTCTGTCTCTGTTTTTGTTTCAGATTTCCAGAATCTGCAGTTCTTTGTGTGTAATGTATGTTATTCTTCTGAAAGGAGACCTGAGGGAATAGCCTTGCACAGTTTATGTTAACATTTTTGCTGTAAACAACATTCAAGTTCACAGCAAAATTACTTTGAGGTTACTTGCGTTGATGGAGCTTATTACTTCGTTGAAGCCTGCTGGAATTCAGAGCTTTAATCGAAATTGAGGTTTACACAGTCCACTGCATCTTGCTTATGGGGATATAATGAGATTATTAGGTGAAACAAAGAATGGCGAGATGATGACTAAAATCTGTTGGTAGATCTTCTTAACCAGTCACAGCTGTTCAGTATCAACCATTCTTTGCAATCGCTTTCAAGTCATGGAATGCATAAGAGTATATACCAGGGTTTAGTTTGCACTTCATCACCTGTTTTCTGTTTACAAAGTCAGCTCTTTTATCTGCACACTATCTTCCTCAGGTGTAAAGTCTGATTGAAAGTTATCATTGCTACCCTGTTATTGACAAACCCAGAGCTATAGTCAGCAGCGTGGGAAGGCAGTTATATAGAGTTTCCTCCTCCTCTCACAGATATCCAGCAGCAACATTAGATGAGGATTATATCTATGGCAGGAAGCTAAAGTAAAAGCTTTAGTCAATATGCTGATTCAACATTTGGATTCATATGGGACAAATTTCCACTGGACTTCTACAAAGCATTAAAATTAGCAGAAGAGTGTAGAAAATTTTGGAAAAACTTTGTTGTTGCATCTGGTGGAACAGCCTATGCATTATGACTCTGGCAAAATGTTTGGTCTGGGAGAGCATTCCCTATTTAAATAACCCTTGTTTCCAATTGCTTCACTGCTTATCCAATCAGTTTATAGAGTCCTTGTGGTGCAGTGGTAACTGCTTTGAACCAGGAGGCCAGGGTTCAAGTCCTACCTACTCTAGAGGTCTGTCATACTAGTTCTGCGTAGGTTGGTTTGTAAATATGTTCAACAGGTTTATACAGAGGTCGCAGCTGAAAGGCCCACTGATGTTTTAGGGTCATAAAAAGGAAGTGATGAGAATATAAGAAGGAGCTGGGCTGCAATGTTGAAGATGATAGTGGCTGATCTGATTGTGACCATGACTCTACTTTTCTGCCTGCCCATACCACACACACCCTTGCCACAATAACTGAATAATCCGTTGTCAATCAAAAATCTACCTAACTCAGCCTTGAATACATTCAATGATCCAGCTTCCACTGTACTTTTGGGGAAGAGAATTCCAAACACTATGGACCCTCTGAGAAAGGGTCACCGGACCCAAAACATTAACTCCGAATTTTTTCTTCACAGATGCTGCCAGACTTGCTGAGTTTTTCCAGCAATTTCTGTTTTTGTTCCTGATTTACAGCATCCACAGTTCTTTCGGTTTTTACTATTGACCCTCTGTCAGGAGAGATTCCTGGATACCTTCATCCTAAATGGGACACCATTTAATTTGAAACTGTGTCTCATGGGCAGATATCCTCTTAGCATTTACCCATCAAGATATAGTGGGGACATTAGGGAAATAGTGGTAATGCCACTGAACTCAGTAATTCAGCCATCTCTATTTTGAAGCCTTAGTATAATGATGTTTGCGGCCAGTTATTTGACATTGTGACTGGATACATGAATTATTGTGGAAAAGAAACATTATAAATTTTGTGGAGGCTTGGTTTGCTTTGTGATTAGCTAAAAGTAAGGAGTTTAGTACTAATCTCCTTCTCTATCCTCAGCATTTGGCCTGCACAGCTTAAGTTCATAGGTCAGCCTTAAGATTGGTTAAGATTGAAGTCTTGTTTTACTCTTGACTGCTTAAATAACATTGATAGTGATCAGAAATGAATAAATTACTTCAAAGCATAAATTCTATTTTGACCACTCTTTTGGGTCGCCATCATGTAGATAACAAAGACCCCAAACAATTTTCCTCTTTGCTACAATATCGTAACAACCCTTCCATGACATTTTTAATTCCTGAACCTATTCTTCCCACTATAGTTCATGACTAAGAAAATTAGACCTTTCGCACAGTAAACTCTTGTCTGTCCTTGTGGACATTTCCCCCTACTAGTTGGTTCCTAGAGGGACATCTGCTTATGAGAATATCATTCTTTTAAATCAGTAGACCTTTTAAGATCAGATTTCAATCCAAAGTACTGCCATACACATTTTACAGGGACATAAATACATTCTAGACTCTCTCCCTAAAGTCTATTATTTTACAGTAACTTACCCAATAGCTAAACCACACAGAATTTCTGCCCTGTTCTTATATGCCCTTTGGATCTAATCTCAATTTATTTTCTCTGTCTTCACCTCTTTTTCTGGATCAAATATTTTCCACTCAATAAAACTTTATTCATGGATATTTAACATGCACGTTTAACATTTATTTCTGACAATTGAATGGATGAGGCTATTTTTACTTTACAGCCCCAATGTAGAATAATCATGGGTCAGACCTTGTGATATGTGCCAGATGGAAGGTGCCAAACATTTATCATTTACCCATGGATTTGTGCACTGGAGGTTCTTGTCAGTCAACTACCCAAAAAAACAGCAGCATCTGCTAGAGGGTGTCTGGGACTAACATGAACAGGGAAAGCAGCAGTATTTTCATAGATCCCTCCAGGGAGGAAACAGGCTATTCAGCCCAACAAGTCATCACCGACTCTCTGAAGGGCATCCTACACAGATCCACCCCCTACCCCATCCCTGCATTTCTCATAGCTAATCTACCTAGCCAACACATCCCTGGACACCATAGAACTGCATTTGGCTGGTGTCCATGGACTGTGCCCAGAGATGTTTTTGGCTGATGTTCGACGGAGAAGTCATTCAAAGCAAGCAGTGAGCTGAATCTGCCAGGTATGTGGTCGAGTTTTCTTGTTGAGTTTTCCCCACATTTGCCTTGTGTGGTGAGTTGGTAAGATGGGAGTGTGAATCCTAATGCTAATGAGGTGCATTGTACCCACTAACAAGGCTTTTAACAAGCAGCATTGACTTCAATTGACATCTCACTGCTGCATTGGGAGAATCTCACCGCGTAGCCCGTAGAAAGCAGAAAAGACAGAGTGAATTGATGTTGACTTTGAGACAAGGTCCTCTGCAATTGTGCCAGATTCTGCAACAAATGTCACCAGACTCCATGTCACACAAACCCCTATGACATTCTGCCTACTTGTCAAGCCATTAGAGAGGTATTTACAATGGGATGGACCAGACTTAACAGTTTCTGGTTGTTCTATTTACTTGAATGTTTTTGGCAAGACATCACTGTCATGCACATTTTGTAGGAGTAGGTCATCTTAGACAGAAACTTGCTGATTTACACATTTAACTGTTATGTATAGTCATTGGAAGTTATTGTTTGGTTTGTAAGTTACTGGTTTTAGTATTTCTTGCTTCAATGTGGTAACCCTCCCTGCCAACTCATCTCGAATCCACCATGGTTATACCTCAGAAATCATGTATAAATGAATCAAATTCACGTTTCAAATATCTACTACAGACTTTAATATTTTAAAGAAAAATTGCATTCATGAAAGCCCATTCAAAACTTTTAATCTCTCAAGTACTACATCCTTTATAAAAACAAACAGATTTATATCCAAAACCCCACATGCATCAAAAGGAATTAATTCTTTAATACCTTCTTTGAGCAGTTAAATCTAACCATGAAAGACATTGCTCCAGGGAAAATGACAGGATGTGGAAAATAGCCAAGCATTAACAAAGACAAAGTAATATGAATGTCCTCATTCTCCCTAGTCATTTTGATTGCTAACTATGGAATATTTCTCGCTTCTTCCTCAGTGAAAACAGGCAATTTAGCTTCTTTGCCATTAGGGTCGGGTAGGGAAGGGTGCATTGTAAGAAGGGCGGTAGAAATCAGATGTGAGCGATTCCATGGAGTTGTGGTAGGTAACTGATGAGCCATTTATTAATTATACAATTAATGTAGGGCACTGCAAGAAAGCCCGCCAGACCACACGGCAAAAAACCCTCCAAAAAAATTCAATACAACTTGGACATGGTCGAGCCAATGTAAGATTCAACCCATTATAACTTCAAGCATATTCTTCTAATCTAAAACTTACATTTAGTGATCCTAATTACTTTCTCTTCATTTAGATATTCATAATATTATGTATTAATGTTATTAATCAACATTTCAAAATATTACCGATCGTAAAGTTTAAACTGATTGGCCTGGAATTCATCTCAAGTCCTCTGGTCCTCTTGTGATCTCAATGGAATCTGAAATAAAACTTTTCCACATTTAGCTATTCTTTTCTATTTCCCTCAGGGTCATTTGCCATTTAATGTAGTTAACACCCCTTACATGTGCCTTTCATTTACTACAATAAACTGTCTCACTTTTGATTGAGGGTATGCCCCATCCACAAAATCCTTCCTTCCGGTTTTGGAAATATTGGTATGAATTATTTATGAAATAGAATAGAATAAAATATTCTTTATTGTCACTTGTACTACAATATAGGAGTACAGTGAAAAGATTTTACAACGGCTGCCTTTTAATGGCGCCATCTTAGGTATAAGTACACAGGCACAAATCTGACAGAATAAAAAGAAATGTTGTTACACAAGAGGATTAAAAGGTAAGGAGTTACATTACAGTCTGGTAAGAGTACCAAACAGCAGCAGCTCAGCATGTGACACTAGGCCCAAGTCCAACAACTGTCCTGCATCACACCAGCCTCCAGTCTGCTGCTCACCAGCACTCAGTAGCAACAAGGTAAGTCGCGCTTCACTGGGATTTGCCTCCCTCACGCTGCTCCGGGACTTGGGATTCCCCATGTGGTGTTCCAGGGCTCACAGCTCACGCACTGTACTGGCTTGTTCCCCACACTGCACCGGGACACGCAACTTCATGCTGTGTTCCAGCTTATTTTCTGGGCTCGATCTCCAGGACTCGCTGCTCTGGGGTCTTGCTGCCGGCATTTGCCTCCAGTGCTGAGGGGAGATGAGGGGAGGGAAGAAGAGAAAAAGAGAAAAAAAAAGAAAGGAAAGAAAAGGAACAGGCAGAGCAGAGGAGCTCTGGCAGAAGCCTCCTACTCTGCAGCCAAATTTTTATTAAATATAACAAATATTATTTTATTTTTTGCTGATTCAATGTACTCTAATTTTGTCTAATCTCACAATTAGCCATTTTCCTTTTTCAAATGAAAATATTTGGGGATAAAAATATTTATCAACATATGAGAACATACTAATATATAATACTTAGATCTAATGGTGGGCAGGCTTCCATGGAAGCAAGTCCTATATCTAAACAACAAGCGAAGTATTGCATTGTTTCCCCACTTTCGTTACATTATCTATTGAAGGTAATGCTTCATGCATGTTCTAATTCCAGGATTGCAGACTATATATATCATGTTTAGCACCCAATATTTCAATTAGAGGATGTATATATTTTATTTTGAAAAGTTAAATCTAAAACTGTAACAATTCTCAGTTTTAAGGATGAATTATGTGTTTTTCTTTGGCTAAGTATCAGTTTGTCAACTTTCATAGGGGGTTTCTTGCCACAAAGCCCAGCAAGATCTCTTGCAGTATCTTCCTGAACCAGACTCATTAACTACATGCCTTGTAGTGCTCTTGTTACCATTCTAACACTTGCCATTCCCACAACAACTCACCCCTGCTGGGATATCCTTGAATCAACCAGCATCCTTCATGCCAGTGGCAATTTTTTAAAGACCATTGTACACTTATACATGTACTGTCAGTTTGGAGCTGGCCTGCATGCCTCCTTTCATTTGGCCTGCAAATGGCAGAGAAGGGGAAAATTGGCACTGTGCTAGCAGGAACCTAGAGGTCCTGGTGAACACAAATGTGCTGATATGAAATGCTCTCTTCTTTCAGCACCAGTAATGGATGCCATTGTGCCAGACCATGGTGGCCTCGGTCAGTGCAGTCTCAGGCCTAACACAGTAGGAAGATGGTTAATGTCCTTCTCCACTGTGCCAGGGTAAGTGTCATCATTTTCTTTCCAATAGCTCACACTCACTCTGTCTCTGCTACTCTACTCACCTCCTACCAAGACTTATGCTCTACCATTCTTCCAATGGCCTGCATGATCTTCACTCAGTTGCTATCATCCCCAGCTCAACACCCAACAGCACTAACCCAGCACAACCTCTGCACTGCCTACTCATTCATTCAGGTCACCTTCCTGGTCTGCACCAAAAATGACAGCTGTGCCACTCCGTTTCATTTCCATTGATACCTGCTTCTCTCATTCTAGAAGGAAAACAGCCCGCAATAGGGCAGAAAGAGCAAAGATGGTGGTTGCCTGCCTGACATTTGCCTCTTCACCCTTCATATGGAGGGGAATCCTGACCATGAGTGGCTGTCAGACCATGTCCAAGCCCCTGGACTGATATTGGAGGCTGCCCCTGACTTACTGTACTGGTATTGCCTGTTAAAGGCTGACTCTGTTATCATGATTCAGGACTGTTGATATCAATGACAAGTTTCTTGGATTTGAGTCAGTGCTAAATGACAAGACAATACAAGAGTACTGAGAGCCTGGTGTCTCTGGCTGAGGGCCCAAGCCTTGTAAGGCAGGGATGATGTGAGCATACAGGAAACCACAGAGCAACTGATTACTAAGAAAGCAAGCAAACAACTTGGATAAGCACCATGTCTAGTCCATGAGCTGGGTATGCAACCCAGAGCACACAGTATCCTTAGCTGCAGCATTCCAATGATTGTTGTCAGTGCATCTTGAGATGCAGCACTGAAGTGCCGAAACAACTGTGAAGTGGATCAGAGATGTGCAATGAGGGTTCTCAGAGGCTGGCACATGTTGGATGCCAATGTCTGTCAGATGTGTGGGTTGTGTAACTACTGCCTATGGAACATGTCCTGAGATGTTGTTATGGGGGTCCATTGGAGCAAGTGACAAGCTACAGTTGAACCCGCTCTGTCTTCCGTGATGAGAGAATGTGACATTTTTAGCACATTCACAAGGGTTGGTATAATTGAAAGCTTCACTTTAATGAAGTGAGGTGCGCAGTTGATAAGGTTGTTAACCAGCAATGGTCGCATCAATAGGCAACTCACCACTACCTAGTTAGAATCTTGCCTCAGTCTCTGGAACTTATTAAAAAGATGCAGTGAATCCTTCCTGACTTTGAGGAAGGCATTGCTAAATATCTTGTGCATTTTTTGCCACATTTCTTGCTATATTTTATATCATTTGTGCCCTTATAAGAATCCACCACTATTAACAAAAACAGTTGTTTAAATCAATTTTTTTTGTATTTCCAGCCCATGGCTAATTTCCATGGGTTAGTCAAATTTAATGTTTTTGGGCAGGACTTTTGGTTGTCCTCTTATCTTTAATTCATTCAGGGATGAGGGGGTCACTGGCTGGATCGTATTTATTACCCATCTCCTTCATTGCCTGTGAGAAGACAGTGGTGAGCTGCTTTATTGAGCCACTGTAATCCAGCCTATGTGGTCTAGCCAGCACACTTCATAGAAAGAAAAGTCCCATGTGCCTTAGGTAATATTGTAACAAAAGAGGCAGAAAGCTGCCAAAATCATTCTATTGAAAGAATACCTACAGTTTGTCCTGTAATCCAATTGCCACTGTTGTACCATCATCTGATATTTCTGTGGTAATTATTGCATCACACAACAAGCACGATTAGTTAGATCTTCTGAGTCTTCAGAACATTATTTATGCCACAAATTGGGAATGTTAGTGGGGCACCTGGGACTCCACGAACATATGATTCAATAGCCTATGTCTTTAAACAGTGAAATTTAGGGATAGAAAGGAACAGAAGTAAATGACAAATGAGGAAATAGGATGAATTAGATCAAATGCAATGCAGGAAGAGAAATTCAAACAAAGAGAATGCCTTGAAAGAGAGGGAAAAGATGGAAAAATAAATTTAAAACATGTTAATTTACTAACCCTATCAGAACAATGTATTGCCTGTTTGATTGTTCACTTTCAAGGTCCTCAATTTTTACGTAGTACACGGGGACCATAAATCACGTCATTAGGGTCTTTACAGTATGATTTACCAGCTGGAAATGGTTGCAATCAAATTCATTTCTACGAATGGCACAAATCCAGCAATTTCATGACACAAAATAGGGAGACTCATGGCAAAATGATGATTTTTGTTATTTTTGCTGAGGGCAATAGTGGAGCCACAGCAGCACAAATTCTCCAGCAATTTATGGGAAATTCCAGTTCATGATATCTTTCACTTAAGGCACAAATTGCTATTTTTGTCCTGAAGTAATAATGGCAGTCATCATGAAATTACATTATTTCAGAAATTCCTTCATTAAGGGAACAAAGTGGATGAATTACCGTTCACGATCTTCAGGTATCTCATAGTTCTTTATAGCTAACTAACAACCTATTGAGGTATGGTCGTTGTGCAATTTAGGAAATGTTAGTGCTAGTTTGCATTCAGCAAAGCCTCCACAAACACCCATGTGATGATGACCAGATAGTTATTTTTAGACATAACAAGGTGTAGAGCTGGATGAACACAACAGGCCAAGCAGCACCAGAGGAGCAG
>JAHRHZ010000125.1:3156018-3196719 GCA_024137785.1 Ginglymostoma cirratum | reverse complement strand
GCTGTGTTCATCCAGCTCTACACTTTGTTATCTCAGATTCTCCAGCATCTGCAGTTCCCACTATCTCTGAAATCGTTATTTTTAGACGTTGATTGATTGCGTTTGAAATATTGTCCAACATCCAGGGGTTAACTCCCCTGCTCTGCTTTGAAGTAGAGGCATAGGACCTTTTCTATTCACTTAATCAGGAAAACTGGTCCACTCTATAATATCTCATCTGAGAGACAACACCTCTGACAGTGCAGCACCCCACAGTATTGCACTGGAGTGTCAATCTTATTCAAAAACAGAAAACGCAGGAAAATCTCTGAAGGTCTGGCAGCATCTGTGGATATCACTGGACCTGAAATCTTCACTCTGATTTCTCACCACAGATGCTGCCTTACCTGCTGATTTTTACCAGTGACTTGTGTTTTTGTTTCAGATTTCCAGCAGTTCTTCTGTTTTTTTTTTCTGTCAATCTTATACACTGTTTCAAGACTGACAGTGGATCTTGAATCCAAAATGTTTGGACAGAGAGCCAACAGACTACCCACTGAGATGCAGACGATATATAATGCAACACTGAATCAGGTCAAAAATATAATACATGAGGCTAGATCCCCTCGAAATCACATCAGAATGAGAGTGGAAATATGTAAAATGAGGTTGGCAGGTCTACCTCTCTTCCTTAATGTGTGTTTAGGATATTTGTGCCAGTCTCAACTGAAAAGTCAGACAGCACCCCTTAACTACTTTGCCACATGTAAACAGTGGTACGGAAGTGTGTGCCACTGTCTTCAACAAATGTTTCAAGTAGATGATCCTATTTAGTTTCCTTTGAGAAAACATTTGGCACAATTTATCCAATAAATTAATCAACTCTGATATTATGAAACAGTTGAGTACATTGAGAAAGCATTAACTATGGATCTTGCAAAATCCCAGTTATAGTTTAAAATACATGCTACTTATAGCTAGCTGCTCCCGTACCTAACGTACTTTGGTTCAACCATAACGCAGGCATTTATCTAACAAAATGAAAAGGGTAACAAAGGACTTGAACTTGTGTGAAAGATTGCTTGAGTGTGCTGCTTCCAATAGTACAGGTCTAACAAACCCATCAAGTCTCCATTCAATCATCAGGAAAATGGTGGAGGGGATCGTCGATGGGTTCATTAAGTTCATCAGCTCACTCACTAATACTGTACATTTCACTTCTCAGTTTGGAATCCACCACAACCACTCCATTTCAGATCTCACAGTTTTGATTTTGGTATGGCTCAACAACTGAGTGTCAGAAGAAAGGTAGTCTTGCTATTCCTTATCATCAAGGCATCATTTTATGGCACCAAACAACCCTGAATAGCTGGAATCTTTGGTGGTTCAGGGAATGACTTAGTAACCGGAGATGCAGCTAATTGAAAGAGGACTAAAGAGTTTACAAAGTGATGACACTATTTTTTAAACTCTGTAAGATCTGTACCTAGGTACTTGTACCTAAGATGGCACCATTAAGGGCAGCCACTGTAAAAACCTTTCACTGTGTTTCTTTACTTCTGTACTGGAGTACTTGTGACAATTAAGGATATTCTGAATTCTGAAATCAAATTTCACCATCTGCCATGGTGAGATTCAAACCCATGTCCCTGGAAAATTAGCCTAGGATTCAGGATTTCTAAGTGTCATGACCACAGTGCCTCCACTCCCACCAAAAGTAGGTGCATGAAGCAGATTTTCACTAGTGAAAAAATACTTGGTTTGCAGTTGGTTTTTTTTAAAGGAATTTACACAATTACAGAAACAACTCAAACACTTAGGCATCAAGAGAGATAGAGAGAAAGGCAGACAGACAGCTTTTCAGCTAGTGAGCAATACAGCATTGTCTTAACCTCTTCTGCTGACTGTTAAGGCCCTTGAAATTCCCTGCTCATTTGTATACTCCAAAGAGATTTAATAGTTCCGGGCTGTAATAGTTTTTGCTTCAAAACAAGGTGACTTCAGTCTTACATCAAAAATTTTGGAAAAGTTTCAGGGTGAAGTGAATTGATAAGAGAATGTGGTATTTTGAATTACCCAAGCGTCTGATTATCTGTCTTCATCCCAGTCGGTGGAGTGTGATTGTGAATGTGTGATCTGCAGCAGTTATCTGGCAGTCTCTGCTTTAAAAACAAAATTACCTGTTGGGGATCTCAATTTTTTTTTTACCAAATCGAATCAAGTAAAGCAAAATTCAAAACTGTATCTTTCTCAAAAGTAACTTCCCTATAATCTTTATAATGCCTGTTGATTTCCTATCATCCCTAAAGTGTTACTATAAACGTGTTTTTTTTTGGTGTTAAATTTTGCTACAGGGTGCTCTCCCAAAACCTGGCTTTTCTCTTTACAGATGTTGATTTACATTTTCTGTATTTCTTGTAATTTTTGATCTTACTCAAATTTCCCAACAATTGAGTAACAATATTGCAAAATACTGCAAATTAAAACATTCAAGAACTGATTGACAAGTTGCGAGAATCTTTCTATATTTTCAAGGAATTCAATGCCAGGATTAGAGAACTATTGATGTGATATATAATCATTGAGACCACCACGAACCATATAAGACAAGTGCCTCAGAGACCACCACAGATACAAGTGCATAGGTAGTTCCTAGACGGTAATGCAGACAACGGTCTGGAATGTCTGGTGATTAGTTTATTAGCAAAGCCAGATGCATCTGGCAAATACAACATATGAACCACTAGATACAAAATATAACATAGAATAATGTGGGAAGTAAGCCTTTACATATTAATGTACAAACTATTCCTCCCACAAAAACAGAAACTGCTGGAGAAACTCAGCAGGTCTCGCAGTATGTAAGGAGAGTAAGCAAAGTTAATGATTTGAGTCCAGTGACACTTCTTCAGAATGCAAAACTATTCACACCCACTCCTCCCTTTCAGTCGATTCAAAAGGGAAACAAAAGTCAAAGGTGTTACTGTGACGATGATAAGTGTTTCCTCTTTTACCTTCTTAACTTGATTGCTGCCTTTAATATGGTTGACTTCATCACCCACCTTCAACACCTCATTCTGTAGGGCCTTAGTTCCATTATACTCTGCTCCTAGCCAGACAATTACATGCACTGAGTTCTCTTCCTGCTCCTGCATTATTACTTCTGGTAATAATCCTACGAACCCATCCTTGCCTCTCCTACTTTGATTCTGAAATGCTCACTGTTGGTGACATCACCCTTAAGAGCAGCCATAGGCCTCACAGCTTGAGCTTTCGCTGTTGACACCTAGCTCTACATCACCGTACCTCTCACGTCTGTTGTTAAATGATTCAACTGATCATCGGGGCCATCCGCTACTGGATGAGCAAATATTTTTGCCATTAAATATTGGGAAGACAGATGCCATTACTTTCTCTCTGTTCTCCAAGCTCAGTTCGCTAGCTATTGACTCCAACCTGTTCCCTAACAACAGTCTGTGGTAAGCCAGTCTGTTTGCATCCTGATTGTTACAGTTGATGCTGAATTGAGCTTCTAGCCTGATACTTGTGTCCATCTCTGTAACATAATCTGACCTCACCCCATTTCAACTTTAGAATCATAGAATCATACAGCATGGAAACAGACTCTTCAGTCCTACTCATCCTCGCCAACCAGATGTCATAAACTGAACTAGTCCCATTTATCTGCTGAAAGATTTATTGATGATTCTGCTATATCCAGCCTCAACTATTCCAACACACATTTGGCTGACTGCTGTTTGCTTATACTTTACCCTCTGTAAACTTGAGATTATTCAAATTTTAGCTGCTTATACCTTAACTCTCACCAAGTCCTTGTTCCCTATTACCACTATGTTCACCGACTTAGATTGCTGACCAGGGGTCCTCTCTTTCCCTCTCCACCCTTGTAATCTCTTTCCACTCCACAACCCTCTCATATTTCTGCACTCTCCTAATGTTAGCTTCTTGTGCATTCTGCACCTTCGGTTACTTAAAACCAAGGTTTGGAATTCCATTTCTAAATCATTCACCTCATTGTCTCACTTTCCCTCTTTAAAATTCTCCTTAAAACAAATTTGTTTGACCAAGGTTTGCCCATCTGACCATTTCCTTACGAGGTTAGGGATCATAATGTGTTTAAAATGCTCCGTAAAGGCTTTCGCATACTTCATGATGTTAAAATGCTACATAAATGTAAGTTGTTATTGTTATTATATTCTGTTGAATTTGTACATCAGCACTAGGAAAGCACACAACTGATGACCAGCATTAACTTGTTTGACAGCACATCTGTGACACCATTTGATTAATGTCGCAGGTTCATCGTAATTGGAATAATTTGAACAAGGTTAAAATTCTTGAAAACACATTGAAACTTGGTTTGAGTCAGTTCTTATTAAGTGATTCCCTATAATTAATCATTTCTTCTTGTAGTCATTCAATAGAAATCAATGGTTTTATGTAAAATCAATAGCTTAGTTTTTAGCACATAATTACAATACAACATACTAGAGGTAGACATCACGTATTGAATCTGAAATAATGTGAGATGAGAACATTTCAACTCAGCAGATTTGGATTCATTTATGACCCTCCTGAGTTTTAACAGAGGGACAGTTTTTTTAATAGCTCTTGTGCATTCTGTAATTTGCTCGTCAATTGGTTTTTAGTTGCAGAGATTAGCTAAAAATATTGAGAAACCTTAAACAAAGCAGAAATATTCCTAGAGCTGGTGATAATTCCCTTGCCTGGTGCATATGCATTTGACTTCCGGGTGGCCTGACAGTCGAAACACATTTACTTCCTGTTCAATCTATTAATGTTCTCTTTGTCCTTTATCAAATTTGCTTATTTGTATTTAGGATTTGGATTAATTCTGAATTCAAAGTTAATCCCATACCTTTCCCTATCTTCTTTCTATTTCTGTACTTGTCTATTACATTAAATTAATGGATATTATAACATTATGACTGGAAACTAGATCAATTACTGTTCTTGTCTGCAACCTTCTAGTAAGATTGAAAGGAAAATGTACGTAATCGTTAAATGTGTACATTTACCAATCAGGACTCAAAATCAAGTCTCTTTTCTGTATAATGTTTCACAAGTTATGTTTTAATTTTCTTAGAGGTGCAGCGTAGTAATCATTACGTCCCTTGACCACTCAATGACTTCTGATCACATCTATTATTAGTATCTTCACTTCTATTCCAACAAAATATGTATTTTTTCCAGACTTTGTGAAATACTTTTTGCAACACAGTAATACCTGTTTTATCTATAACTTATTACCCAAGTCCATCAATTTTAGTTGAAAATTATTTAACTAGTTTCACAAATTAGTTGACACATGTAAGCAATATACTTGCCCATGTGCCAATCATCCCAATTAATTTTTTTTTTGTCGTGCATCAGGTGCTGTACACCTCTGTGGAATGAGATGTACTGACATGAAGGCAGGCCATGCATTATCACAAGGAACGAGAAGTCTAACCTCAAACAGTTCATGAGCCAACACCAGCCTTTCAAACTGCACTGCGATGACCGTATGTGTAGCAATATTGTTAGAAGCCTCTGAGAGTTTGAGACAGATGATGTGTGAACACACGGCTAGTGAAACCTGTTAACATTTGTTCACTTCAAGTTACCTACAGATACATGGCAGAACAGGGCTTTGCTCACTCCTTCTTCCATCAGGTCTCAGTCCCATGGGATCTCAACATTAGGACATCCCTTCTGCACATGCTCAGCAGCAATGGTTAAAAAACTTGTACAGCTAACCCTTTTCTGTACAAACTGTAAGTTGTGGAGCCTGAAAATCTCAGTGGTTGTAGTTCATAAAAATAACAATGACACTAAAATATGTAGTCAATGGGCAGAGCTGAATGATATGAGTTGTTTTGAGGTCTGGGCCTAGTCTGCATTGATATGGTGAGTTGCAGATGCCAACACAAAGCCTTAATGTAGCTTGCTGGTCGGAAAGAGTGGAAAATTACTCTCCAATACCAGATTGGCCAACAGACGGATTTAGAATACAGGAAGACACAAGCCCAAGTATAAACCACTCACAGGCTGACAATATTGCAGGGCAGTTTTGTGATGCCAAGAATGCTTTTTCTCTCCTACAAAATAAAATATTTTGAGCTGTATTTTAAGGATCACATTGCGCATATAAATAAGCAGGCCTAACAATGAACATAGGTGCTCCTTAAAATGAAAAACTGTCCTAAAAAGTACTATAGTATTTTAGATTTAGTCTGTATCAAACAGGCAAGTTGTCTAGCCACCCATTTGAAATGTCCTACCATCTTTACTGTGGCAATAAGACCAGTGTAAATGGGATGGTAAATAACCCCATCACAGACATTTCATTGGGACCAACGACCCTGAGAAGCCTCAAATAAAGGTTAAATTCATGTTCCAGCCATTTCTTTGGGCATACCTTAAATTCCTGGCACAAGAACAACTTGCACTTGTAGTGATTTTGACATAAATCCAAAAAGACTTTAATAGTGAAAATAGCTTCAGGAGTAGAAGGTAAGTTATGAATACATTTCATCATAAGTATGGCTTGAGGAAACTTTTTGAAGAGAATAAACATGGAATGGTGGGATGAAGGGGCTATAACATGTCTCAGGGAAAAGATATGGAGAGATTTCAGAATCAAGCCTACATTAAATATGTTCGTATGAAGAGAGATGGTATAAATCATTGGGATTTGGAGCAATGGCTGAGTGGAACACAGTGTCGAAGAGAACATTGATACCTGTGTTTTGGATGCTACAACTTGTGGAAATTGAGAGATGAGCAACAAGGATGTTAAAAAAATGAAGTTTAGAAATATAGGGTGGTGGTCTATAATAACATTAACATAAGTAATTGCACTTCTCACTTTTCGCCGATGTCAGCCCTTTTAAAATGTGGAAAATGTTAGCAATGGGAATCATCTGTACACAAATTGGCATACGTATGTTAGTAGATATACATGCTGTGATTTTAATGCTTACCGTCATCTCAAATATCTTGTCAAAACATTTGTATTTCATTGACTTAATGATGACTTGATTATATGAGTGGGAAGGTTATCATAACGTGATTCATTGTATTGTTCCTGCCATAAGTGTGAATTAACTCACAAACCTTCCTGAAATCCTTGCTTTTATTATTAGAAAATTCTGACATTAAAAGATAAAAGTAAAAACATGAGAATGTCACCCAGGTTACTTCAGTTTTCCGTTGAGTGATTTCTTGTTGGAGTACTAAATAGCAGGACAAAATATGAACAGAAAAAAAACAATTATTGCATGCAAACATTTAATTTGGACGGATATATTACAACAACTCAGGAGAATACTAACTGAAATGTTTACAGGAGACATTTAAAATGTCATGGAAAAGCAGACATGTTTTGTACTTGCTAGCTGGTTGCATCTTTTCAAAGTTCCATTAGGTGGTGTTGTTACATAGGTAATCTGTAAAGTAGCATAGTCTGCAACCTGAAGGAACTGATGCACCCCAAGGCATATTAAGACAGATAAATTATCAGCAGATAATAACAGACAATTGCCATGGACTAAAGGCAAAACAATTTTACATTACTGCATACATATCTGAATATTAATTCACGAATTGCCTTGAAATACATCACCTGAAATGAAAATATGAAAAAGAACTGACCCTTAAATGATAGGATTTTAAGTAGAGAAGTAGAGGAATCTAGTTGTGGAATGACACCAGCTATGTTGGTAATGACAGTATGTAGACCCAGAAAGGCAAATGAAATCATGGACTTTGGATCTTGAGGCACTGAATACAGAAACAAGAAGGTTATTAAATTTGCATAAGACAATAGTTAATGTGTAGCTGGACTAATGTATGCAATATACGCACTGCTTTGTTGGGAAATGATATAACAATAGTAATGGTGCAGTATATATTCACAAAGGCAAGATTCGGAATGGAAGGCTGTGATTATGATTGGAAAATAGTTGAGGTATAGATGTGTTGGATCTTGGTCCTGCACAGGATTTCCCGCACAGTCTTGAAGGAACAAAGATACCTTTCCTCCCAAATAAGGTTAGTGATGCAGGAAACAACTGGGGCAACACAGGAAGGACCAAGAGATAGGAAGTTCCCCTTTCCTGTTTCTCAGAGGACACAACAGATCATTGGCAATAGTTTGCCTCCAGAAGGACTTTGTAGAACTATTGAGGACCTAACCTTTGCTTTGTTCGGCAAAGGTCCACATATTTCAAAGATTTAAAAAGGATGATTTTTCTCCATTATTTTTCAGGTACTTTCATGAGGGACACAAAAATCTTCTTTCCAGATTCAATATAGAGAGTGAAAGTCTGACACCCTTTCTTTTCCCTTCTCTGCTCTGCCATCCCATTCCTGAAATCAGAAACACAGTATGTGTACTTTTCAGAAAGGCAGATGTTTGCAGTAAACTCACATTGTTTTTAAACCCTGCCATTGGAGTGAAAAGGAGGGAACCTCCCTGTGACCTCACAATCTATTAAGGTCAGTGGTGGAGCTTTGTAGTGGTTGGGTTTTGGTACTTTCAATGCCATATGCTGGCAAGCATGAATTCTTTAAGAACACATTCATTACACAGCAGGAGTTTAGAATACAGGACTCCCTGCCTTAAGCCACTGCTGAATCAAGACGTATAAAGTCACTTTTAACAGGAACTTGCTTCCTAGAAAAGAGAAATGTCAAAGAATTGAGGAACAAACCACTGGATGGGGCTAAGCCAGCCTGCTGTTGTTGCATTAGGGTGAATGTGAAGAGGGTATGATCCCTTAAAGTCAGTTAAATAACATCATGATACAATGCTCCAGTGCAAAGTTCTTCACCTTGCCTCACTTTCAGTTGTCACAGTGCAAAGAAGTCAACGCGATGTGTAGCCTGTCAGTCAGCCATACAATACAAGCTTAATATCAGTAAACACAGAACACAGATTATGTGAAGTCTGAAATATCATAATGGTTTGAGCTGTTCAGTTGTTAACACACTTCAAAGCATCTGTTACAACATGAACCCAGTCTTCAAGCTGTAGTGAACCACTCAGGCCATATTCTAACAGCAGCAGTGTTTAACCAAGAAACTGCATCTTTACATTACCTGATAAACCTCCAGCATAGTTGATGGTATGAATGGCCTGTTCACATGTTGTAATGTTCTAAGGTTCTACAAACTGTTCCGCAATAGTGGGTTCAGACAGCATCAAGGTGCAACTTGTTGAAATCCTTTGTTTCATTTTTTGTCATTATATGTTTTCTCCGCTTACGCTACATAACACATTGTTCCACAGAAGACAGGAAGATCAGAATATTTCAAAATACCTATTGGCAAAGAGGTCACTAAAAACAAAACTTGATTTTGACCCCTAAGCTAGCTTTGTCTTGATATTTGTACGAGATAATGTGACAAATTGCATCCAATTTCTCTCTACAGATCCATTCTTGTGACATATTCATCTCAAAAACCTGCATGCTTACATTATGACCTTATACTCAACAGAAAAAAAAACAACACCTAAACTAGGTCCCAGCTGTGGCTCAGTGTGCTCTGTTCCTGGGAGACACAAATAAGCTTTATCTTTAGTATTACTGTTCCATTACTATTCTTCTCTCTGTGTACTTCAGGAACAACTCATTACCAGGAAAGTGCTGGTAATGACATTCGGTGTTTTTGAATGCTGTTTCAACCTCTGCTGATTTCTTAATGTGAGTCACGCTGAGCAGATTCTGTGACACCTCTTTACAAAGAAGGCCAGAATAATGTCAGCTACAGGTAATTTGGAGCTATACTTGAAGCCAGATATAGAGTGAACACACTATTATTTTTGGAAGTAACAGAATGAACACCTCTCAGCAGCAGGCAAATATGTTTATTTTTGCATTTAGAAGCTGCAGTTTTGATTTCAAAAGTGTAATTGACAAGACACAATGTGGGAAATCATTTGTGGATGAAGGTAAAGTGGCACTCTGCAATTAATGAACAATAAAAACAGTTTCTTTTTTAAACTATAATAGTATTGATTAATTTTCAGATTAAACCATAAGAAGTTATTACTGTCACACTCTTGGAAGAAAATGTAAAGCGATAATTCTTTTTGAGATAGTCAAAATATTTTTGTTTTTATTTACACATAGGTTGTGGGTGTTGACTGGGCCGGCATATAGTGCTCATCCCTATTTGCCCTTAAGAGGTGGATGTGGAGCTGCCTTCTTGAGCCACTGCAGTCCATTTAGTGTAAGTAGACCCACAATGCTGATAGGGGGTAATTCCGGATTCTGATCCAGTCACATTGAACAAATGGTGATATATTTCCAAGTCAGGATGGTGAGTGGCTTGGAGGTGATGGCATTCCCATGTACCTGCTGTCCTTATCCTACTAAATGGTGGCAGTTGTACGTTTGGAAGGTGCAGCTTGAGGAGTTTTGGTGAATTTCTGTAGTGCATCTCTAGTGTAGGGAGTGAATGTTTTGTTGATGTGGTATCAATCAAGAGGGCTACTTTGTCCTGGATAGGTTCAGGCTTCATTTGTGTTGTTGGAGCCACACACATCCAGGCAAGTTGATCACATTGCTGACTTGTGGGATGATGGACAGGCATTGGGGGAGTCAGGAGATGAGTTTCTTGCTGCAGGATTTCTAATCTCTTATCTACAAGATCATTTGGGCTGCCAAATCATGATGGCCCTTTTTCCACTATAATGTGAAGTCAAAATTGACCCCACTGTTTCTGTCACGGTCATTTTTCCATGAGTTTTAATGTTGAAAATAAGTCAAGCTAACATTAATTTGTTGAGGCCAGTCAGATGGCAATGGGCATTCTGATATAAATGGTGTGGAATAAACTTATCACCGAGGCCAGTTCTCATAAAGCACAGTTTTTGAAATACAGCTCCAAAGTGTAAAGCATTTTCATCAGTACTCAGAAACATCACAAGTTTCTTTAAACCTGCTCTCTTCAGTGGAGAGTTAAAAGAAATGAATTGAATAATGAAAAATTTACTGAAGAGTTTAGGTTAAAGACTTGCCTTTATATAATGTTATTCATGACATTCAGGAATGTCTCCAAGTTCTTTACAACTTTTCAAGTACTTTTTGAAGTAAAGCCAATATTAAAATGCAGGAAATGTCAGCTAACTTGTACATGGCAAGCACCTAGAAACAGCAATGTGATAATGGCTATACAACCTGTATGTGCGATGTTGATTGAGGGTTAAGTATCAGCCAGAAGATCAGGGATAACTCGCGTGCACCTCTTCAAAGTAATGCCATTGGATCCTATGTATCCACCCAAATAGGCAGATGCTTAGTTCAGTGTTTCATATTCTCATCCAAAAGCCAGCACTTCTGATAGTGTGGTACTTCCTCAATAATGCGCTGGACGGTTAACCTTATTTTTTGTACTCAAGCACTGGAGTGGGCCTTGAATCCAGAGTTTCATAGTTCGGGGCGATAGTGTTACCAATCAAGTCACAACAAAGTAAGAGCTCCTTAAAATATTCAGATAAATCTTAAAAAGATACTTTTTAGTAATCCAAACTTTGTAGATTTGACTGAATTTAATAGAAGAATATTTGTAGACATTCCTCTGACAGCATAATTATTTTGATAAATCAATTTGTAAATATTTTAACAAAGTACATTATACAGAATAGCTAGATAGTATTCTAATAGAATACTTTGCCAATGTTATTTTTAAATTTGAACAAGAAAGGCAGAAAAACCTGCTACCACTGATGACTGTCTGTTCCTAACAACCTGTCGACTTGTAACTATCCTATTAAACAACACCACATTAACCTGGTGTAGAGTACATGCTGGGGAAAACTTGGCAACATTGATTGTGCCCAAGTGTGCATTTTGGAGGCATGAAAAGATTTGCCTTCCAGCAGTGAGTTTCATGCTAGTCCCATTTTAGAAACACTATTTTATACAGCCAAGATTTATAAAGCTCTGTTTATCTCAGCCCCAGAACGTAGCCAAATTACTTGGCATGAGTCAGCCAACCATATTGGAGATTTCTGAAACAGCATGTGTGTTTGCCAGCAGTGGATCAGCCCTGCTGTGAGCAGGGATGTGAACAAGGTTATTTCGATTGACTTTTATCTGTTGGATGTGGTATGCACACATTTGTTTCACTCTGCAGACTTATCCACATATACGCTAATGGGGATCATTGTAGGCACTGGCTTGCATTTCATTTTCAGTACTGGCATATTGTATGGATATCTGAACAAAAGCTTATTGAAAATCTTTTGCATTTGCAAGATCATTGGCAGAAACTTTTTTTTTATTTAAACAGTGAGAGCAGGTTACCTTCAGGATATTTAATGCAGGATTCTGGTCTTTGTGGTCTCCTCAGAAATGCTGGGGGCTAGGACAGTCTGTGTTAATCCAATACATCCTGAGTTAGAGGTCAGCAATAACAAGGGCACTGTTTTAAGTGTTGGCCATCTGACTACTGCATGGGAACCGAGAGCTAAATGAGGAGAGAACTGAATTACAAGATTGAAAATATATCCGTCTTTAGAAGCAAACATTTATTTCTATGTATATTTTGCCTCAAGTTACATGGGAGCACATTGTCATTTGTTTAAAATGTTATGAGCCATATCTTGTCAGTGGTGAATCGAGATGTATGCTGTTGCCTATGTGTTGTGCTTATTTTGTTCAAGAGCTGCAGTGGGCACTGGGGCTCCCAGCTGCTGGGTGGATCCATGGACAAATGTGACAGGGAGCTTTGCTGACCTGGCAAGATCCCAGTGAACCCTTGGTTGCTTGGATGTCGTGAGCTGAAGGAATGACAGTTGAGGTCTGCCTTCAGGACAGAGAGAGTTTCTGAATTAACAACCATGTGAAAACCCTTGGTTTGTGATTTTCAATCTTCTTTTTGATGTAGCTTTAGTTGCAGGTCACCACCAAATTGGGATCTGGTTCTGGAGCTGGATCTGGTGCGGGAGGGAACGGTGGACTTGGGCATGTCTCAGTAAGACAGCAGTAAACAATGGGAGTGAATGAGATAAGGGGAGAGACGAGGGGACCAGAATGTGGATGTATAAATGACCTACAGCCAAGATGAAGGAGGAAGTAAGCAGCTCTTCATCTGTGTCAGAGATAAAAGGTACTACAGATGCTGGGGAATCCGAGATAACAAGGTGTGGAGCTGGATGATCACAGCAGGCCAAGCAGCATCATAGGAGCAGGAAAGCTTGATGTTTCGGGCCTAGACCCTTCATCAGAAATGGGGGAGGGGAAGAGGGTTCTGAAATAAATAGGGAGAGAGGGGGAGGCGGATAGATGATGGATAGAGGAGAGGAGGCAGACAAGTCGAAGAGGCGGGGATGGAGCCAGTAAAGGTGAGTGTAGGTGGGGAGGTGGGGAGGAGATAGGTCAGTCCAGGGAGGATGGACAGGTCAAGGGGGCGGGATGAGGTTAGTAGATAGGAGATGGGGGTGGGGCTTGAGGTGGGAGGAGGGGATAGGTGAGAGGAAAAACAGGTTAGGGAGGTGGGGTTGAGCTGGGCTGGTTTTGGGATGCGGTTGGGGGAGGGGAGACTTTGAAGCTTGTGAAATCCACTGTGTCGTTGCTTTGAGGGAGCTGTGTTTCCTTGTCTGGGTCTAGCTCACGTAACAGGCAGATTTTCCTGAACAAACCCCTTTGTTATTTCCCTCAGGGACCTCTAAAATAGAGGGAAGAATCAAGGTTTTTAGTTTAGATTTGGGCGTTTCCAAAAGTGCGGAGCACCAGAGTTTATTCCTACACATAATGAAATGTAATGTAGCACAGTTTTCCAAACAACCGCACGTCATTGGCAGTCCCTCACAGACGAGGATGTGCCTTTTCCACTCTCAGGGTGAGTCTGTAGGTGGTTCTACAGACCAATATCTTTACAGTTGCATTACAGTGTTCAACTCAAACACTTCAAACTCAAGCAATCTGGAAACAATCTGTAACTCATCTCCTGACACCCCAAAACCTGTCCACCATCTTCAAGGCACACGCCAGGAGTGTGATGGATTACTCCAGACATGTCTGGATGAGTGCAGCTCCAGCAGCGCTGGAAATGTGATGAGGATAGGTTCAATCAAAGCATTCAAGGGGGCATTGAATGATTATTTAACAGAAATTTTGCGCATAGATATGAGAAAAGACAAGAGATTGGCATGAGGGAATAGAACTAGTGCACACATGATGAGCCAAATGGTCTCCTTCTGCACTTTAACAATTTGTGTTTCTGTGGACATTCGAGTAGTTTGACACTATTCAGGGCAAAACAGCCCTCTTTCTTGGCTCCCCATCCACAAATATTCACAGTTTACTCAGGATCAGCAGATACATGGGAACACAACCACCAGCAAGTTCCCCTTGCAGCCACTCACTCTCCTGCAAATATATCACAGTTCCTTCAATGTTGCTTGGCTAAAAAATTCTGAAACTCCCTTCCTAACAGCATTGTGAGTTACCTACACCAAGTGGACTGCAGCGGTCCCAGAAGACAGCTCACTGCCACCTTCTCAAAAGCAGGTAGGCCTGGGCAATGAATGCTGGCCCAGCCAGTGACACCCGCATCCTATGAATGAATAAAAAATAATCTAATTCTCCGAGTTCAGTCCTCTGGATGGAACATTTTGTATAATACTTCCAGATGGGATTTTTTTGTGAATTCATATATCCCTAGAAATTCACTTCTACCTCTGTGTGCGTTCTGCTCATTCTACGTCCTTTGCTTAAAGTTGGGTTAGTCTGATGTGAAAGTAGTGTTTAATTCTCCTTCCTTGTGGTTTTGTATGAAACTCAATTTGGATTGCAGTACCATATAATCAAGATAGCAATAAAAACTAGGGTATACATTGGTAGGTGCCATGTTGGCTGTATGAGGGACCACCCTCTTTGTAATTGATGTCAACGCTTATATCAATGCAAGGCACAGGAGTTTGGAAAGAGTTAGAAAGTTATTTGAATTTGTTTTTGGAAACCACTGCTCCCCAGCAATTAGAAACTGCTGCACTTTTAGTAAACAAGAAGTTTTTCTCATCTATTTTTAGCTGTGGCACATGTATTGAAAGGCACCTTCAAATACACCAGAATATGCATGTCCTGAGGCTCTGCTTACAATCTCAGAGCCTTGATCGGTGCCATCATCAATCACTGAATTGGGTGTAGCGGTTAGTAAGGCTGATTTCTGGCACTCCACAATCTCCTGTCATTAAAATGAAACAGGAGTTCTGTGAATCAAACACCGCAGGCACAAAATTCAGATCCATGGCACAGCTGGTGATGTTGAGACAGATGCCAGAAGTGCTCCAATGAGGTCACGCTGTGCCTGAAGTCTGTTCTTGAGAGGCTTGGTCTGGCCTCTCAAATGCGTCAGAAAACTCTGAACCCAGGATGTCAGCCCCGCTAACTGATTCGAAGCTCTCTTTGTGTGAACTTTGCTCCACCTGAATCAGGGAGTCTATTTAAAAAAACAGAAAGTGCTGGAGAAGCTCAGCAGATCCCTGTGGCGAGGGAGTTTCTCCATCCTTTCCTGTTTTGCCTCCGAACTCCAGCATCCATGCTGCCATTTCAGGTAACCTATTTACCCGACATCCAACAAAATAATACATGGGACCTGATACAAGTGGGAGCCATCAAAGGTTAACTTAAAACGCTAGGCATCCAGCTTGCAATTAGGGTTATGTTATAACCCAACTGATGGCAATATTGGTCAAATCAGTTCCCAGAGTGAGATGTTTTGTTTTGTTCACATCAGCATTGCTGGCTCGCCAGCTGTTCTTGCCAGACCCTAGTTGCCCCTGAGAAAGTGGTAGTGAGTTGTCTCATGAACTGCAGCAGTCCACATGCTGTAGGTTGAGCCACTATGCCCTTAGGGAGGGAATTCCAGGATTTTGACTGTGTGACAATGGAGGGATAGGGATATATTTCTTAAATCAAGATGGTAAGTGGCTTGGAGAGGAATTTGCAGGTGGTAGTGTTCCCATGTAACTACTGCCCTTGTCCTTCTCTATGGAAGTGGCCATGGGTTTGGAAGGTGATGTTGAAGAATCTTTGGTGAATTTCTCCAGTGCATCTTGTAGATAGTAGCAACTATGTGTACTGAGCATCAATAATGGAGGGAGGGGATGTAGTGCCAATCAGGCAGGCTGCTTTGGCCTGCATAGTTTCAACCTTTTTGAGTGTTGTTGGAGCTGCTCCCATCCAAACATGTGAGGAGTAATTCATCACACTTCTGATTTGTGCCTATTAGATGGTGGACAGGTTTTGGGGAGTCAGGAGGTGAGTTATTCACCGTAGTATTCCTAGCTTCTGACCTGCGTTTGTAGCCACTGTGTTTATTAGGTGAATCCAGTTGAGTTTCTGGTCAATGGTAATCCCCAAGATGTTGTTAGTGGGGTAGTCAGTAACGTCAAAGGATAGTGATGTCATCATTGAATGTCAAGGGTGGTGGTTAGATTGTCTCTTATTGGAGATGGTCATTACCTGATATATGTGTGGTGCAAATGTCACTTGCCACTTGTCAGCCCAAGCCTGGCTATTGCCCAGATCTTGTTGCATTTGAACATGAACTGTTTCATTATCTGAAGAGATACAAATAGTGCTGAACATTGTGCAATCATCAATGAACATCCCCACTTCTGATCATATGATGGAGGGAAGGTCATTGATGCAGGAGCTGAAGATGTTGGGCCTACCCTGAGGAATACCTGAGAGATGTCGTAGAGATGAGATGACTGACCTCTAACCAATACAGCCATCATCCTGTGTGCCAGGTGTGAATCCAACCAGTGGAGAGTTTACCACCCAATACTCATTGCTTCCGGTTTTGCTAGGGCTCCTCGATGCCACACTCAGTCGAATGCAGACTTAATATCAAGGGCTGTGACATTTAACTCATCTCTGGGATTCAGTTCTTTTGTTTTAACCAAGGCTGTAATGAGGTCAGGAGCTGAGTGGCCCTGGCAGAACCTAAACTGGGCATCACTGAGCAGGTTATTGCTGAGGAGGTACTGCTTAATAGTACTGTTCATGACACTTGCCATCACTTTACTGATGATCGAGAGTATACTGATGGGCTAATAATTGATTGGATTTGTCATGCTTTTTGTGTAAGGACATACCTGGAAAATTTTCCACACTGTTGCGTAGATGCCAGTGTTATAACTATACTGGAAGAGGCTGGCTAGGGTAGCAGCAAGTTCTGGAGTTCAAGTCTTCAGTATTATTGCTGGAATATTGTCAGGGCTCATAACCTTTGCAATATCAATGCCTCCAACTGTTTCTTGTTATCACATGGAGTGAATTGAATTGGCTGAAGACTGATATCTGTAATGCTGGGCACCACTGAAGGCAGCTGAGATGAATTATCCACTCGGCACTTTTGGCTGAAGACGACTGTGAATGCTTCAGCCTTATCTTTGCACTGATGTGTTGGGCTGTTTCATCGTTGACCCTATAGATAACATGTCTTACTTTTGCTGTTGTTTTACCATGAATATCAGTTCCTGAACATATTTCCAAGAGGCTTTCAAAGTTCTTTCAATGTAAAAGCAAAAGAAAAACATTAACTATATTACACAGTACAAGAAGTAGTTAAAACGGTTTTAATACAAATATCAGAAATAAAGATTCAACTCTTTTACCTTCAACAACAGTCTTAAAGTTGGTCAAACCTCAGACCCTGTCTCTACACTAAAGTTCCATGGTCAGATTTTAAGACAGTCTTTTGATAAGTGAGGCTCTTGCACCCAATCTACCATGGCTCATATCTTCAGCTCATTATCAATGCCTCTGGGCTCTACAGTGCCCTTCTTATAGAACCGCTTTGCAGGAGAGGCTCACTATTGCCAGGACTTTCCCAGCACTGGCACCATGTTTAACTCCCAGCTGCAAACCACTTCCAATGTTACTCATTACACGGTCGTGCTGTGTTGTTGGTCACAGGGGACATGACCCAGAGAGGCAGGTTAATTCTCCACCTCACCAGAAGGAACCTGGAGGTGCTGTTCGATGGGTTGGTAGAAAGGAGTGCAGTGCTTTACCCTGCAGACCACTAGAGGAGCCAATGCCACCAGACCCAACCAAACTGAACCTAAACAGTGGGCCAGGTCAGTGCTGGGTATGAGGTAAAAAAGAATGCATAGCGATGCAGAAAGGTGGTTAATTATACACTGCCATCTCATTACCATATCCATTCTCATCATTGGACAAACATGTCAACTTTTAGTAACCTTCCATTCCTATATTCCAGAAATGAGATAATTCATACTATCGTGCAGATTTGCCCCACTGAAATACTTCAGTTGAAATCTCCACTCAATCAAATTTGGATTCAGACATATTTCTTGCCTTTTTTAGCACATATATCCTGAATTGGGACAGTGGGGCATATATCTTAGCATCAATTTATTGTCTGATACATGCTTTCCTTCAAGAATGGAAAAGGACTGTAAATTCTATTTAAATTATGATAGTGACATGAGTTTAATTTGAATTCTTATAATTCACAGCTGTTTTAAAGTACATATGTTGTCTATGTTTCTCTGACTCTAAAAGGAATTGCACTAAATGCAACCTGACGTCAAACCCTTATAATTTCTAAAGTGTTCTGTATATAGGACTAACAGAAGGCTCTACAGCAATGGAGAAAGTCTACTTTTATTCTTTCTCTTAGATTGTTTAGCAAAGAGAGTGTTGAGCCTCCTAACTTAGATGTTTTGAGATCATTCATTATATCCACTGCAATTTGAAGTCAAGTTCACATTTTCTGAATGTTAGCCTTCGTTAGCAGCTTTTCTCCTTTCATCAGTGCTAGGCTATGATAGGGCGATGCACTATGCTGGTTCAACGGTTACAAAAATGGCTCAGGACAACAAGAGGAAATAATAATCAAGGACCGGAACAGTGCTAACAAAGTTTTGTTATGTAGTTTTACTGGAATAGAAGCTCGGGCATGATGTAAATTGGGCACTTTCAGTTGATGCCATATGAATAATTTTACTCTTTATATTTAGTTGACCAGAACAGGGAGGGTGACCAGGCTTAGTAGAAATGTTCAAAATTAGGAAAGATCTTGATAAAGAAAGTAAACAAAAATGATGTCACCATTTGGCGAGTCAATGGCCACAGAATATAAGTTTAAGTACAACAAATTCATCCTCCAAGAATTTCCGGACTACTGTTCAGAAATGTAAGCTCAGTGTTGGGTTAATAAATAATTTAAGTCTCGACAGTTATGATTAACATGATTTCTCATAACTTATGAACTTATGGCATACAAAGTGTTTTTGTTTATTGAATATTTGTGCTGTAAATCACATTAGTGCCAATCTTATGACACTAATTCCCTCATCCTTCATTAAATCAATCATTCAGAAAGAAATTCCAAGGTTGAAGTTGACACAGCTGCAGTTTTGTTTGTTTTAAAGGTATCTCCAAATTTAAATATGAATACGTACTTGTCTTAAATTGTAATTCAGTTTAGGAGTTATTGCCGTTACAAATTATTTTGACACACTCACATTGGGCTCTCCTTACTGGAGGTTAAACTGGATAGCTCTTGACAAAGGAGATGATATTGTGATGGAACATTGACCTGTACCCATTGATACACAATACCAACATGGTGTCAACTGCTCATTTCCATGATTGCTACATGTAGACAGTGCTCTGCTCATTATTCTTTGCTGAATGTCCTAGCAGAGAGCTTAATATCATGCCTGACTACCCTTTCTTAAGGTGAGGTGAGTGACGGCTGCTGATATGGTTGAACCAAACTTGCAGCAGCAGTGATTACATGATTAATCTCAGGATATTGACGGTAAAGCTGCCTAACTTCAAGAAGAGGTGGTTAGGTTCGCTCATTGGAAATGATCATTGCTTCAACTTGTGTGTTGCATATGTTACTCTACACCTATCAGTTCAGTGTTGTCCAGCTCCTGCTACATATGGTTGTGGATTGCTGCATCACATAAACGGTTGTGACTGGCACTGAAAATTGTGAAATTTATCCCCATTTCTAACTAAATGATGATGAAAGGTCTTTGAAGAAGCAACTGAAGATGATTCCATGAAGGACACTGCCCTGAGGAAACTTCTGCAGTGATATCTAATACTGAGGTTATAAGCCTCCAATCACCACAACCGTTGTATTAGATAAGACTCCAACCAGTTGAGAATTTAATTTTAGATTACCTTTGTACATTTCCTTAGATCTCTTGATGACATTCTTGGTTAATTGTTATCTTGGTGCCAAAGCTAGATACTCTCAGTTTATTTCTGGGATTCGGATCTTTTGTCCATATTCAGATTTGTATTTGTATGGTCTTGGGAGAAGCCAAATGGAGCAGACGACCAGGATCTTTCTAAGTAAATGGTAACTTGATAACTCTGTTGACAACACCTTCTATCACAATGCTACTGACTGGGAGTAGGCCGATGGGACAGTTTTTAACTGAATTGGATTTGGTCCACTTTTTATCGACAGGATAAACCTGGGTATCTTTTCACTTTGTCTGTTTCATGCCGGTGTTGTAGTTTTACTTGAAAATTTTGGCTGTGGGCACAGCTAGTTCTAGAGCACAAGTCTTCGATATGCTTTCCAAAATATTGCCAGGCCCCACAGCTTTTGTAGTATCCTGTTCCTTCAGCCAATTCTAAATATATATTCGCTGAAGATTGGCATCTGTGATGCTGAAGATGGCTGTAATAGTTCAGCCATGTCTTTTCCATTCACGTGTGAGATTCCCTCCATCGCTGAGGGTCGGAATATTTGTGAAGTTTTTTTCTTCCTTTTTGTTGGTTAAATGGCCATCACTGCTTTTGCCTGGTTGACATGAATATGTTCCATTGGTTGTAGGATCACTCGACTCTGTCTGCTAAGTACTGCTCCTGCTGGTTAATGCGCACAGAGTCCTGCGTTGTAGCCTCATCAGAAAGTTGACATTTCATTTTTGGTATTTTCAATTTTGTCCCTGCATGCTCTCCTATACTTGCCATTGAACCAGTGTTAGTCTCCTGGCTTGGTGGTAAGTACCAACCCAGTCCACATTCTTTGCCTTTGCTGCTCTGGTGTTCAACATGGAGGAGGAGAAAATCCTCAGTTGAGCTGGGATGGTAGCTGGTAATTAGATGCAGGTTGCCTTGCCAAATTTTAAGCTGATGACACGTGAGTTCACAGGGTGCAGTGTCACTGTTGAGGATTCCCTGGGAAACTCTCAAATGTATAACACGGTTCCATCATCTCTGTGGCAGGAATTACCCAAGAATGATAGAGGAGTCTTACACTTTGGTTGTAAGGTATAGTTCAGTGGGCACAACTATACCAGGCTGGTGCTTAATTAGTCTGTGAGACAACTGTCCTAATTTTGGAATAAGTCCCCAAATATTAACAATTTGCTATGTTGACTGATGTGCTTTTGCTCTGTTGGTACACTGATCACTGTTGGTTGCTCTATTCAGTTTAATTCACATTTGATTTGTTTAAGTTGAATTGGATACGACAGAATGGCTTGATAGACTGTTTAAAGGGGGAATTAAGATTCAGTTACATTGCTGTGCGTCTGAAATCACATGAAGGCCAGACTGAGTAAGTACAACAGATTTCCTTCCCACAAGGACATTAGCGAACCAGGTGAGTTCATTAATAGCTCATCTAATAGTTTCATAAGATTGAATTTTACCAAAAATCAGCCAACTATCAATTTTGATGAGACACAGGGAAGGTTTCTCTCCTTGAGGCCTAATGAGATTCCTCATGCTATTGGCCCAACGTTACCTCATTAGCTATGCATCTTCCTCCCACAGTTTCCCTATCCATCAGATCCTCGCATTCACCAGAAGCGCAAGTACTCACCAAATCCAGGACCTCCACCGATTCCTTGTGCCAGTGCTATATTTAAAATACAGTTGTGTACCAGACCAAGCACTGTTGGCTCAGAACTGTGTTGTCAGTTGCCTCAGACATGTTTGACGAAGGGAAATTAGCTGCTCACATTGTCAATATGGATCTGGAGACCCTGTTGGGTAAGGTAGTGTAGAGGACGTCCTCTTCATTGGGGACCTATGAAAGTCACCACGATCCCAGACTCTGCCAATATGGTCAGAGGTTCCTGCCCTGGTCAGTGTGATAGCCACAGGCTTGAGAGACACCCAGCAATGCCACTAGAAGGTCTCTGTGAGTGTAAGTGCCACCATGTTCTCTTTGCTACCTCACACTCACCGTATCTCTGCTACTGAACTCAACTCCCACCAAGACGCATGACCTACCACTGTAATTATTCAGAAGTCACATGACACAAGATTATAGTCCAACAGGTTTATTTGAAATGGCAAGTTTTCGGAGTGTAGCCCCTTTGTCGGGGGAAGTCTTCACCTGATGAAAGCGCTATGCTCTGAAAGCTTGTGATTTCAAATAAACCTGTTGGATGATAACCAGGTGTCATGTGACTTTTGACTTTTCCCACCCCAGTCCAACAGTGGCACCTCCACATCATGGCTATAATTATTGCATAAGATATCTTCCCCCTCATTCATTATCAAACATCCACTTCTGCAAACTTTCCATCTCTCCCTTTGTCTCATCCCAGGAGAGCAAGGATGGGTAGTAGGCTGCCCAGCTCCTCACCCGCTACAAGGAGAAGATCATGGTGTGTGTGACAGTTCTTGTGGTGATGCTGAAATCTACATGTCCCAGCAATCAAGTAAGAATCATTGTCCATTGCTGTTCTGTGAATGTATTCTTAACATGCCTGAATGTCCCCTCTTGTTTGCAAGGCACTCTCTCAATTGTGTCCTGTAGTTGCAAATGGCATCTGCATGGTCTCAGTGGTCAACAGGCTGGCCCGCTAGGGATGTCTCCTTTACCTTTGAGGAAGATTCTGCAAGGCTGCCTCCTGTACCCTCCACCAACTCAGATACTGGTATCTTGGTGGATATTTTGACTAGATTTGAGATAGGAGCAGATGCTGGTGAACATATCATTTCAATCTCTTAGTAGCTCATGGAAGCAGGGATGCCACATGTCACTGGTACTCAGAGGACTGCCCAAAACCAGGCAACTGTTCAGCCTCAGGCTCATATCTGACATCTACCTGACAATGTGGAAATTGCCCAGTTATGTCCTGTACACAAAAAAAAAAACAGAACCAATCCAACTTAACCAATGACTGCCCCATCTTGATCATCAGTAAAGTGGTGGAAAGTGTCATTAACAGTGCTATCAAGCAGCACCTGCTCAGCAATAACCTGCTCAGTGACGCCCAGTTTGGGTTCCGCCAGCGTCACTCAGCTCCTGACCTTATTATAGCCTTGGTTCAAACATGGACAAAGAACCTGAATTCCAGAGGTGAGGTGAATGACAGCCCTTGACATCAAGGCTGCATTCGACTGAGAGTGGCATCAAGGAGCCTAACAAAACTGGAATCAATGGGTATCAGGGGGCAAACTCTTTGCTGGCTGTAGTCACATATTAATGTAAGATGGCTATGAGTTGTTGGAGGTCGGTCAGCTCAGCAGGAAGGGCATCTCTGCAGGAGTTCCTTAGTTTAGTTCCCTAGGCCCGATCATCTTCATCAATGACCTTCCCTCCATCCTAAGGTCTGTAGTAGGGATGTTCACTGATGATTGCACAATGTTCAGCACCATTCATGATTCCTCAGACACTGAAGCAGTCCATCTTCCAATGCAACAAGATCTGGACAATATCCAGGCTTGGGCTGATATGCGACAAGTAATTTTGCACTCCACAAAGTCCAGGCAAGGACCATCTCCAATAAAGGACAATTTAACCGTGTCCCTTTCACATTCAATGGTGTTTCAATCACTGAATCCTCCATTATCAACATCCTCGGGGTTACCATTGACCAGAAACAGAACTAGACTCACCACATAAATGCTGTGGTTACAAGAGCAGGTCAGATATTTGGAATCCTGCAGCAAGTAACTCGCTTCCAAACTCCCCAAATTCTGTCTACCATCTACAAGGCACAAGTCAGGAATGTGATGGAATACTCATCACTTATCTGGATGGGTGCAGCTCCAACAACACTCAAGAAGCTTGAAACCATCCAGGACAAAGCAGGCCATTTAGAGCCACAGTCATGGAGATTTACAGCACAGAAACAGAACCTTTGATATAACACATCCATGCTGACCAGATATCCTAAATTAATCTAGTCCCATTTGACAGCATTTGGCCCATATCTGTCTAAACTCTACCTATTCATATATCCATCCAGATGCCTTTTAGATGTTGTAATCGTACCAGCATCCACCACTTCCTCATGAACTCACCAATAAAGGCAAGGGCACCAAATGCCACCTTCATTATCCTGTCTACCTATTACTCCACTTTCAAGAAATTATGAACCTGCACCCTTAGGTCTCTTTGTTCATACTCCTTAGGGCCCTACCATTAATTTTATAAATCCTGCCCTTTTGTGCTTTTCCAAAATGCAACACCTCACATTTATCGAAATGAAACTCCATCTGCCCCTCTTCACCCCATTGGCTCAACTGATCAAGGTCCCATTGTACTCTGAGATAACCTCCTTTGCTGTCCACTACACCAATTTTGGTGTCATTTGTGAACTTACTAACCATATCTCCTATATTCTCATCCAAATCATTTACATAAATTAATTTGATTGGCACTATATGCGCAAGCATGCACTCCTACCAACACCAAATCTCAGTATGTATTATCTACAAGATGCATGACAGAAATTCACCAAAGCTCCTCAGACGGTACCTTTAAAACTCATGACCACTTCTATCTAGAAGGACAAGGGCAGTAGATACATGAAAACATCACCTGCAGTTTCCCCTTCAAACCGCTCACCATCCTGACTTGGAAATATGTCGCCATTCCTTCACTGTCACTGGGTCAAAATCCTGCAAATCCCCTCCACCCCACCACCCCCATCAAAAGCAATGTGGATCAACCTACAGCATGTGGACTGTAGCAGTTCAGGAAAGCTGCTTCCTACCACCTTCTCAAGGGCAACTAGGGATGAGCAATAAATGCTGGTCCAGCCAGTGATGCCCACATCCTATAAGTGAATAAAAAAAACCTGTTGTATGAAGGGCAGAACATAAAGGGGAATGATTAACACTGTTGCTTCATCCAGAGAGAGCTAGCTAATTGGATTTAAAATTGGCTCAATGGTAGGAATCAAACTGTGATGATTGAAGGTAGTTTCTTGGACTGGAGATCTGTGACTAGCGGTGTGCCACAGGGATCAGCACTGGGACCTTTGTTATATGTTATTTACATAAATGATCGGATGTGAAGGTACAAGGCATGATTAATAAGTTTGCAGATGATACAAAATTAAGAGGTATCGTTGATAGTGAGGAAGGTTACCAAAAATTAACAGGGGGATCTTGATCCTATGGGGAAGTGGGCTGAGGATTGGCAAATACAATTCAATACAAGTAGGTGTGAGCTGTTGTACTTTGGAAAGTCTAACCAAAATAGTACTTATACAGTAAATGGTAAGGTCCTGAGGAGTGTTGTGGAACAGACAAAGTGGTTGAGGCAGGTACAATAGCAACAATTAAAAAACATTTGGATAAGTACATGGATGTGAAGGGTTTAGAGGGATATGGACCAAATGTGGGCAATTGGAACTATCTGAGTAGGCACCATGGTCAGCATGATTCCATGCTGTACTACACTATGACTCAATGACTGCCTGAGGAATTTTGCATATCCTCCCCATGTCTGCATAGGTTTCCTCTGGGTACTCCGGTTTCCTCTCATAGTCCAAAGACATGCGGGTTCGGTGGACTGGCCGTGCTAAAGCCATGGGAAATGTCGGGGTTACAGGGAAACAGTAGGCACCTAGGTTTGGGTGGGATATTCTTTGGAGTGTCGGTGGGGATTTGACGGGCAGAATGGCCTCCTTCCACAATATAGGGATTTTGTGATCTAAAGAATTAGATATTTTAGTTATTTATTTTTAGATTTATGTTTTGGATATTTTAGTCTCTGGTTTGTACCTCAGGAATCAAAATAAGGTTTACTTTTGCCTCCTTCATTTAATGAAATTTGAAAACCAAGTCTGTAGATTGGGATATCCTTCTAGTTCCCTCCTAAACTCAAAAAATAGGAATGCATCACTAGTCTTCAACCTATTTCATTCTGTGAAACATTTCTTGTTTCTCTACATGTGTAACATTACACAAGTTTCTGTTTCCCTGAACAGTCCCATTTTCACAGACTTTTGTCTTCTCTGCATGCCCAATGACTTGCATTCAACACTCCTCCATAAACCTTTCCTCTGTTACAGGGTGCGTGAAAATTGAAATCCAGCTGATTGGTGGAAACCTGGAGTTAGACATTTCCTTTAGACAGGCTGGGTGGTGCTAACGTAATATGCAAGTGGCATTCTAGTGCAACTGGGGATTCTCTGCTCTGTTTAAGTGATTATGTTGGACATTTCACCTGCAAGAAATGGCAGTGCACAAGGTCACATAAGCCCTGGGCTATATACACTTTGACAAGGAGGTTGATCATTGTTGACAATGCTGAATACCAGTCCCTGCTATTTTTTTGAAAGGGAAAATTGTTTGCCAATCAAAAATCTGAAATTCTCCAAAATTTTCAATTCCTTTTTTAAAAATTTAAGAGCATGTTCTTAGAAACATTTCATTCATTTACGCACACAGGAACATTTTTAGAAATGTGTCATATATGTCCATTTAATGTTTGGTAAATAAAGTCAATTCAACTGACAATATTTATTATTCATTGGGTAATAAGATTTATATGATATGTCTGGTATGCATACTTACATCTTACATCAAGTGAATTTTTTGCCATCAAGTTACTAAATTGAACATTTTATGTATATTTAATACTTCAGAATATCATGTAATATTGCTGAGTCTCTCTAATTCCAACATAGCTGAATCAAAATCCACAAAGAGCGCCAATAATAGAAATAAACTTAAAATTTGAAGACTCTACTACTGGACTCTTATAAAGTGAAGGTTGACACCCCCTCTGAGAACTAACACCGAAACTCACACCCAAAGAGGAACACTTTGCTGTGTAATCTGTAAAAGGAGTGTGAAAAGTGGTGTAACTTGCTTTTCAGCAACATCTGGTAGTTAAATAAAATAAATCCTTGACCTTCACTTTACAATCCATGAGTAAAGATTTATTTACCGAACTCTAATAGTGAACAAATGAACAAAGCTATTAATAAATTGAATGAATCCCAAAAGGACTACAGATCATGAACCCATTCAAGTCAACCTACAATACTGATTATGCTGAAAGACTTTGTTGTCGCGTCTCTCACAAATTCCTCAACCATCTCATACACCAGCTCTGCAGAAAGTGCCGTAATCTTGAAATCAAGATGGAGTCCATATTCTCAGCTTGAGGTCAAGATATAGCAATACAGTTATGAGACACTGCCAAACAGACAAGGCATTGGAACTACACCACCTGCATGCACACCAAAAACAAGGAACTGGAGAAACTTGATATCACCACCAGCAATAACCAAGTGTACTCTGGTACCACAGTTGAAAGCGGTACCACCATGGGAAAATCCATCATCAATTTATCTGACCACAACCGTCAACCGGAAGAGATTGAAGTTCTCAGCCGAGGACTCAATTTCTGTCCCACCACCAAAATGGCCCCCATTGGTCTTACAACAGGCACAGAGGAGTTTATCAGTCAAATGAGACTCCGGGAATTCTTCCAAGATGTCAGCAACGAGCCCAATGAGACAATCAACGAACTGGATCAATCAACAGAGAGATCTATGGGGAAGCGGGCAATGAAGGAATCAAACTGTACACCTCCCGAGGGCTGAGGCCCGGGGCTTGACAGATATGCACAAGCCACCGGAGAATCGTGAATGGCAGATTCATCAGCTGCACTCAGAAGGTAGTACAAAATATCACCAGCACCATGCCACGCCATCCGTGCTTTCAAGGCCAATCGCAACATTGTCATCAAACCAGCAGACAAAGGAGGAGCCATCATTGTACAGAATAGAACAGACCACTGCAAGGAAGCATACATACAACTGAACAACCAGGAACACCACAGACAACTACCCGCCGCTCCAACCAAAGAACATACCCGTCAACTGAACAGACTAGTCAAAATTTTTGATCCAGTCCTTCAGAATACCCTACACACTCTCATCCCACGTACTTCCCACATAGGTGACTTCTTCTGCCTTCCAATGATACACAAAGCCAAAACACCTGGACGTCCCATTGTATCGGGCAATGGGACTCTGTGTGAGAGCCTCTCTGGTTATGTTGAGGGCATCTTGAAACCCATTGTACAGAGAACCCCCAGCTTCTGTCGTGACATTATAGATTTCTTACAGAAACTCAGCACCCACAGACCAGTCAAACCAGGAACATTCCTTGTCACAACGGAGGTTTCGGCACTCTACACCAGCATGCCCCACGATGATGGCATCGCTGCAACAGCCTCAGCAAACTACCCAGCCTTCAGGACAACATTGACCACAACACCACACAACTCTGCCATGGTAATCTCTGCAAGATATGTCAGATCTTCGACATGGACACTACCATCATTTGTGGGAACACCACCACCATGTGCACAGCAGATACTCACGTGACTTGGCCAATGTTGTCTATCTCATATGCTGCAGGCAAGGATGCCCCGAGGCATGGCATATTGTGAAACAATGCAGACGCTATGGCAATGGATGAATGGACACCATGCAACAATCACCAGGCAGGAATGTTCCCTCCCAGTGGGGGAGCACTTCAGCAGTCAAGGACATTAGGCCTTGGATCTTTGGTAAATATCCTCCGATTTGGACTTCAGTATACACAACAACACAGAGTTACTGAGCAGAGGCTGATAGCCAAGTTCTTTACCCATGAGGACAGCCTCAAAACTCTCTCTATCTCACACACAAAAACACACACACACCACACACTTTCTCCCTCCCTCACATACACACATGCTCTGTCTCTCTCTCACTCACTCTCACACACACACACTGTCGCTCTCTGTCTCCCTTGCACACCCTCACACACATGAATAAGGAAATAAAACTCTCACACAAACGCTCTCTCTCTCCAACACGCACGCGCACACGCACACACACACTCTCTCTCTCTCTCTCTCTCAGACACACACAAACACGCAATCATTCTGTCTTTCCCTCACATACACACATGGACACACACATGTCAATCTATGGGATGAATTTGTATTTGCAGATACATTCCATTTTATTCAAAAAGCACACAATTTATAGATAGTCAGTCAATGTGGCATTTGATAAATTCCTACTTTGGAAATAAAATCAGTCTGACTCCAAACCAAAACACAAACAGATTCTAAAAAAGGCCTTACACCTAACATGCATTATCTGGCCTAAAATGTCACCTCTTCCTCACGTTATTAAAACTTTTAGTTCTCTCAGGGCGGTGACTTGAGAAAGAAATTCGGGGATTTACGTATACATGTTAATCAATTAAAACCTTCTAACTGATTAATGATTTAACAGCATCTTAGATTTGTATAATACATCCTCATCAGAGGTGTGACTCTTTGATCTTTTACTTATAAATTCTGTATCCGATACAACCTTTCTGACAAACACCAGAAAAAGGAGTGAGACTTTGAAAGCTTGTGTTTTCAAATATAACCTGGTGTCATGTGATTTCTGACCTATTTTCGAATAAAGCAAGGTTCTAATGTTATGCTGTTCCAATAACTACAAGTCCCACTTATATATAAAAGAAAGTCTCTCGAAATTACTGGCAGGTTACATGTCTTCCAGAATGATCTGTGCCTTCTCCGTCGATTCTTCTGTCAGGAATATTAACTAGTTGTGCCATCGGTACCATTGGTATTTAGATGGTGCTTTCTCTAAGGCATAGAGGAGGCTCTGAGAGACAATGTTTCTCTTTTGAGAGCGGAGGGCCATTAACCTTGGTGAATAGCAGCTAGCTCTGGGGCTTTGTACAACTGCCCCTTTCTTTTATACCCTTGATAATATATCAATATTTCTTACAACAGGATTGGTTCAATGTTATCAAAACCATCAGATTTAAATTTAATTGGTTTTTGGTGTCTAAGTACTGGTTTAAATTGATTGGCTATATTCAAAAACCTGTTGTATTGTTAAAAATAATCTGCTGCGTAGTCTGCTATCTGTACAACGTTTCAATACAAATGTTTCACTTTGAGTTCTCTCTGCATACTTACAACTTTCAAGCTGCTGTCAACGGACATCCATTTTAAATCTCTAAGCACAGAAAGAGCAACATGATCTTTTGAAGGGACCACGCAATGCTTTCCCCCCTAGCATGTTACAAACACCAAATTCTAACTTCCTGCCTCCTGATCCACAAATGTTCTACCCAACTTCGCAACAGTATTCTTTGTACATTCTCATGATAAACAATGTATTAGACGGATGTTTACAATAGGATGGTGGAACAGCTTTAATGACACTGGGCAAGTGTTCTAGAGGTCCATTTTAATGCTCCATGGTCATGAATTTAAATTTAACCAATAAAATCTGAACTTGAGACTGGGTCTTAATAATAATGGCGATTATGAAATGATCATGAATATTGTGAGGGAACTATTGTGGCAGTGTCCTGACCTCTGAACCAGGAGGCCAAGGTCCAGGTCCCAACTGCTCCAGAGATATGTAATAACATCTCTGAACAAATTGATATAAAAAAAACTCAGGAATACTGTGAGAACCCGGCTGGTTAACGAATGCTCCTTTTGAGAAGGAAATCTGTTGTATGTGACTCCATGCCAACAGCAAAGAGCTGACTATTCATTGCCTCTGAAATGGGCTAGCATGGAAATTAGAGATAGTCAAGTAATGTCAGTCTTGTTGGCAACATTTACATCCCATAAATTATCCTGTTATCCTGCTCAGTGTATTTGGAATCAGAGGTGTGTAACATGGGAAACAGAATCAGGAGTAAACCATTCAAGCCTGCTCCACCATTCAACTAACCCTGGATCTTTTTTCACAACATCATTTTCTGCATTACACCACACCCCACCCCAAATCTCTTGGTATCTTTAATATCTAATAATCTATTGATTTCTGTGTAGAATTTTTGTTTTATATTCATTCATAAGATGTGGGTGCCACTTGTCTTAAAGGGAAGGTACATGTAAATTAGAATAAACACAATGACTGAATCTCCACAATTTTCCAGGGGAGAGAATTCCAAAGATTCATCACCATCTGAATGAAGAATTTCCTCCTCATCTCAGTCCTAAATGGCTTACCACTTGTTAGAACCTCCCAGTTTCTAAGGGAAACCACCTCCTCTTTGCACCTATCCTGTCAATCCTTGGAGAATTATGTGTGTTTCCATGAGATTACCTTGCTTTCTTCTGAACGCTAAAGGTCGAGTCTCCTCAATCTGCCCTCATAGGAAAATCTTACCATCCCAGAAATCAGCCTGTTGAACCTTTCCCTCTCTGGTAAGCATCGGTACTTCCTCAGAGGAAGAGATCAAAGCTGAACATAATACTCCAATTGCTGTGTCACTGCACTCTATAACATTGGAACAAGGATGCTTGTGGTGCTATGTTTTGTCCCTAACTCTGAGCTAGTTGACTCAGGCTGAAGTCATAACGTTGCTGAACAGGTTGTTTAGAAAATATCTATAATATTGGAACAAGACTTCTTTACTTCTTATTGTGATATGGCATGTATTATGATCAGGTAAACATGTACATTTGAGATAGTTAAGTAATGACATGAGTGTGATGGCGTGTTATGTAATATTCTTGTATAATCTTAAATAGCTACTGCTGTACTTCGTAATCCAGTAGGAAAGTCAGGTGGTCAACCAGCTTGAGCTGAGACAGTACCAATAGCTGTGATAGAGTTGTGGTGTATTTAGTTCCTGGATGACAAAATCGTCTGATACACGTTCTCATTAAAAACCCAGTCTTGGTGTTCAAGTTAGTGTAAAAGTATAAAAGTGAACACATCATGGTTACAGCTAATGTGCAGCATTGGAAGAACGTTTTTTTGGAAGCCTGCTCGGTAATGAGTATTTTAATATAAAAGCGTCTTCAGTTAACTATTGAATACCATTAGCATTGTGGTGGCTACAATCACTGAGTCCAGGACTGAACACCACAAGAGAGCAAAAATGAATCGAAAGTACATCCACTTAATTTGCATCACAACAGCCACCTTCAGAGAACGATGGTCTGTGAGCATTCTTTAATTTATAAGAATGCAGTCAATTAACTTCCCACTTATGAGCTTTGGTAGAACAGACTCCCTAGTTAAAATGTAACCAGAGGTATCAACATCAACCCAGACTCAATAGTAGAAAACTCATGTTTGTAATGAGATCAGCCAGGTGGACCCATAGAATATGAGTTCCCTGATTGGGGCTGTTAATCTGCTCCAATGTCAGATATCCTGTTCACTCTGAGCTAGCTCTGAGGATCAGGGTCAAGGACTCTTCGCATATAAATAATGGGTGACTTGGTGACAAGATCAGCTACTGTGGAGGAATTTCAAACAACATTTTATTAATGGTGATAACACAATGTGGAGCTGGAGGAGCACTGCAGGCCAGGCAGCATCAGAGGAGCAGGAAAGTTGACGCTTCTGTAGGAGAATCCTGAGCCGAAACATCAGCTTTCCTGCTCCTCTGATGCTGCCTGATCTCCTGTGCTCCTCCGGCTCCACGCTGTGTTATCTCTGACTCCAGCATTGGCAGTGCTTACTATCTCTGATTTTATTAATGTTGTAATCTAACTCTACTGCAGTAATGGTACCTAACCACTGAGTGAACTGGATTCCCAGGTGTGTTCACAGTGCATTTCAAGGCTCTCTGTTGTTGATATGTCACTGTACTCCACCATTTTGATTTCTGGGAATGGGAAAAAAAGTGCAAGGAGAACAAATGCAAATGTATGTGAGACTCCATCTTGTCTCTTGTTTATAACACGAAAAGTGGCCATCTTAAGTCCCATTGAAAGCAATCCACAGCTAGCAACAGCCAGCTCCAAGGAAGAATCATAGTGGACTTGAAATATAAACTCTGTTTCTCTCTCCACAAATGTTGCCAGATCTGCTGAGTTTCTCAAGCATTTTCCGTTTTTATTTCAGATCTCTAGCATCCATGGCATTGTGCTTTTATGCCATTTGTCTTCTAGCATGTCCTTGGGCTATGCAGTATGCTTAAGGATATATTGGAAGGGAGGGCATTGTTGAAGTTGACAGTGGAGGGCAAAAAGGTATATTGCCTTGATAGATACAGAGAATTAATGTACTGTACTCACTCAATGTACTCTTGCAAGGTCTTTAACATGTCTTCTGCACTGAATCCAAATTATGACGACCATGTTCCTGAAGTAATCAACCTGATTATTGTGTTTACATACCCAGTGATTTGCATTTCTGCTTCCCTTTGTCCCTGTCTAAAAGGGAACTTGCCTCTTCAACCAAGACCTCAGACAGGCTTCAGAAAACCTGGGAAAGTTCAGAATCCTGAAGCTTTTCCTTCCTGCCACAAAATTAGATGGCTAAAGCTACCTGTAAGATTCTAATGAGGTCTATTAAAATTGAATTAACTAGAATGATTTAAAATACCTTGGAACTGTTTTATTTTGCTGCATTGAATGAACTGTGACCCAACAATCACTTGCTGAAATCTGGCCCAGATTTAAAATCAACATCTGTATGAAGAACGCAGAGTACTGTTTTGATGTCACACAACACCAGGTTTTAGTCCAAAAGGATTATTTGAAATCATAAGCTTTCAGAGTGCTACTCCTTCACCTGATGAAGGAGCAGTGCTCCAAAAGCCTGCGATTTCAAATAAACCCGTTGGGCTATGCCCTGGTGTCGGGTGACTTCGGATTTTGTCCACCCTAGTCCAACATCGGCACCTCTGCATCATGGCTACTCTGTTTCGAATGCATAGAGATACAAAAGACTCAACAGAAGACCTGACTCAACCCCTAAAGTACTCTAAAGACTATAAAGCAGACAAAGAAATGTAAAATTTCAATGTGAGCACACAAGTTGCACCTGCCTCAGGAACAGTCATATCAGATTTATGAGTTCGGTTACAGTGTTGTCAATTATTTAATCTAATTTGGAATTGTAGGTGGAGGTGAGTGGGCCAAAGGGATCAACATGCTCTTGGGTCAATTTTGCTTGTGGCGCTTGGCATACAACTGGGTCTTAAAAGGCAACAATGATTTCTTTTTAGGAGGAGAATTCAGGCATAATTTATTTGGAATGAATTTCAGACAAAAAACTTTCTGCTCTTTATGACAACCCAAATCAGACCAAACAAGATGGAAAATCAAAGAAGTAATATCCCTTTATTGTCTAAACCCGAGCTTCTTAGATAAGATACTGGACAACAGCCAGTGTTAATGGAATGTTATTCAGGATTAGGTCGGATCATCAGGAGAGGAGGGAAGAAAGTTGGATAAAAGTGTAACTGCCTGCTTACACAGAATTTTGTTTCTTATTCCAGCAAAGACCGAATAAAGATTTACAAACAAAACCCAAGTGATTTCTAAAGAGAGTCTGAATATCAATGCAAATATATTCCTTTGGGACAGACATTCTCAAATTCTACTTAGGTGACACTTTTAACCTAGTTTTTTTTTAATCTCTGAGTATGAAGATTATAGGTCATTGCCCTACTCTAGAAACTTAAATTGACAGCCTTGGCTAAGATTGAAATCTACAGATAAGGCAATAAACAAAGGTTCTATCTGTCTGCATAGGAGGGTGTAAAAGACCTCATTGCACAACTGGAAGAATAGAAGTAGAGTCCTTCCAGTATCTTGGTCAATGTTTATCCCTCAACCATCATCGAGCAGGTTACACAATCTTTTCACAATGTGGAATCTGGCATTCACAAATTGATTGCAGCATTTCCCAAAAGTAGAGATTAGGTTTCAAACTAATCTTCTTCACTGAGATATCATGAGGATGTGAAAATTATAACATAAATGGAAATTCTTTATTTCATTCCTTTTGCCTTCAGCACAATTGTTTACGGAGATCATGAGAGCGTCACTGTGACCAGGACTAGTCAAAACAAAAAGTTAAATATTATGTTACCAGTGCTGGCTGTGACTCAGTGACTTTCAACAGTAAAGCTAGCTGGTATAAACTTGATAGATTAATGTTCAATAGCTACCACAAGAACATGGTTAATAAAAATTTGTTTAGATTATGTTCCGCCATTTGGTGGCCTATATTGCCTTCCCATTCAACAAACTAGAGCCCAGTATCAGGCTTTATTTGTAAGTGGAGCAATGACTGAACAGACTGAATCATTGAAATTGTTACTGTATCTATAGTGTGCTCATCTTTGGTTTCTTACTGTCAAAAATGACAAGTCACTGTCCTGCCTTTTAATCAATTATAATTTCCATAATACAATGATACAAAAGATGTAAAAGAAGAAATCATTACAAAGTTTGAGGAATTTTTAGGCATTTGGATGGTGTCTTAATCTGTAAAGAGTAACGTGTGACCGATTTAGAAAATGTTACTTTATTCTAAAGTAACATTATGTTCTTAAAATAATATTTTAAAAATAATTTATAATGTTGCTATATAATGTTAACTGATTCAGTTGTGGTTCCAGTTTGAAGTTGGCAATGGCTGTCTGTGTTGATGATAAATATCAATGTCCTGTCACTTGATGCATGATGAGGTCCGCACTGTTAATGTAGTGGCCATGTTGGCACAAATCTTTCACAAAATAGTCTGTAGTTGATTACAAGGAAATTCATAGTTCAGTAAATTTTATAACAAGATAAACTGGAGAGATTATACCAAGAGCGCTCATTTGTCTTTTTATGAGAGTGGGGGATGATAATGGCATTCCTGAACCTGTGCCAACAGCCAGTCAGGAACTCTCACTGCACCACCACACTGTACTATGGAGGTTTCAAGTTCTGCTCCACATGGTGTTTGTATGTGAGATCAAGATCGGTTCTCTCTGTGGTCTTTTTCCTTTCCTTGCTCTGGTGTAGATTTCTCGATTTGTGCCTCATTTTAAAAGCCACGCAAATTTGCCCTTCCTTCCTCACACTCTGAGTGACAGTGATTGACACTTGCTGTTATTAAGTGTTTTCTTAACCCTTTTAGAACTAAATTTTTCTCACAGCTTGCCATACACGGGCATGTTTTTCATCACAGAGGGTCTACAAAAATGCCATTAAATGCAAATGTACGCTAAATTTTCCATTGTAGAGAAGCGTCCCTTTTATGCTGTATACCCACTGGTCAAAGTTGCAATCTAGGAGAGATTATCCAATTTTACCTACTAAATATAACTTTAATCTTAATCCATATTAATATCTATCAACGTTTAAAATATGATAGGGATTTATGAAGTAGCAGTGTCACAGTACTAACGGAGAGGAATATACATACATTGACAAGCCCACTACAAAAAACATATTTATTTAATCTTGTTTCCTACTCTTGTGATAATTCTATTGTTCCTATTCTGCCTGCGCCATCCAACCTGGTTCTGTTTTAGTAAGATGCTGAGTTAGCTGAAGTTAGCAAGCCTAAGGTAAGAACAATAGATTCCAGGCCACAAAGCATTTACATGGACCTAAACTTCCTATTGCTAATCACCCCTAATAGCAAGTGCAATTGAGCGAACAATAGATGAGAACAATATCAGTCGATTTGCCTCCATCTGTCGGGTCAAATAGACAGTCCACTCTTATTGTCTACGACCCCATATGAAAATGTGATTAGCTGAAGCACTGGAGAACACCACTGATTTGAATACATGTTAGCAAAAGAGCGGAAAACAGCTTAACACGTTCAATGGTCAATGTAATCCAAGTATCATTCACCGCTATGATAGGCAACTGTGATATGTTCGACCATTGATTTGTTCCTAATAGACCTTCTTGAATGATGTACTTTTACTGGTTGTTTGTCGTCTTTTGGTTTACTTTTTAAATCTAAGTCCAGAGCTAAATACTTTGCCCCATTAAATTCATTGAAAACTTCAATCATTCACAAAGCAGTCACAGTGCAGTTTAGCTTCAGCATCACATAACTTACATATTCTCTTATAATGTGCCTTAACCTCCAACCTTGTACATCCTGTGTGACTCATTGCACTTATTAAGCACATTTCAGTCTAATGAGGTAAATTGCTGTTTTTGATTAATTATTCAACATGTGTTTTGGGCTGATATTTGCTTGGAACTGCATCAAGAATTTTTTTTATCTCTTTATAGTTATGAAAGAAAGCTGAATTTTTGGCAAAGTTCCAATCATCTTTACCTCCCATTCTGAAACCTTCTTTGACTTTCAGAGTTTTTCTTCAATGTCCTTTTCAACTCATTCACACGTAGCGCATTTTAGAAGCTACGTGTTCCTCATGTTAGTCTACGATTAACAAATAGTCAGTAATCATGAGTCAGCCAAACAAATAATCTCTATCAACAATGCAACAGTAACATAATGAGCGTCCCAATGTGGAAAGTTCTAATCGTACAGATTTAATCTAATGGAGAGGTCTTCGGAAATATTTACACTATGCTATCTAAGGGAATGGACTGGGAAGATATTCCCACTCCCATTCCCAGGCCCCCATGTTTCACTAACACAAAAGAAGTGTATATACAGTGAGGCCTCAATTTGTACTCCTGATTCTCAATATGCCCAATCTATAATTTCCGCTATCTATCATTCTGACATAAAAGCATTGCACTGTACCATTGTAAGCCACGTACCCCTGGCTTTGTGTCTATGTTAATTAGAACTGTTCTCTCCCCTACTGCACTCCCTTTACACCTACAACTGTGTAGCCAAATTCTGGATGAACTTCATCTACAAGTTCGCTGGCGACCCCATCATAATGGGACGGATTTCTAACAATGATGAGTCAAAGTGCAGAAGGGAGATAGAGGGCTTGGTGATGCGGTGCAATAAAAACAATCTGTCTCTCAACGTCAGCAAAAAACTAAAGAGCTGATCATCGACTTCAGAAAGAAAGGAAGAGAGCGCACCCCCAGGTTGAGAAAGCGAAGAGCGTCAAGTGACAATAACCGACAACTTGTCCTGGACTTTCCACATAAGTGCGACTGTGAAGAAGGCACAACAACACCTCATCTTCCTCAGGTTGCTTATGAAATTTAGCATGACCATATGGTCCCTCACCAACTTCTACAGATGCACCATTGAAAGCATACTGTCCGGTGCATAACGGCCTGGTATGGCAACTGCTCTGTCCAGGACCGTAAGAAATTACAGAAGGTGGTGTGCGCAGCCCAGACCATCACAGAAGCTCGCTGCCCAGAAAGGTGGCCAATATCATCATAGACCCATTGCACTCTGGTAATGATCTCTTACAACCTCTTCCATCATGTAGAAGATACAGAAGAGGAACACACGCAAAAGCAGGTTCAGGAACAGCTTCTTTCTGGCCATTATCAGACTGATGAATGGACTCTAGCCTCAAATAATGTAACCTGCAATGTAACCTGTATGCCTCTAAGTCTTTTTCATCTGTACATCCTTTGCTTGTTGTGATCTGCCTGTACTGCTCATAAACAAAGATGTTCACTGTATTTTGGTACACGTGACAATAAAATCAATCAAATTAATCAAATCAAATCCTTACTAACCAAAGATCTGTTGTTGAAACACTCTCGCTTATGTAATGACTTTGAAGAAGAGAGTACATTAGGCTTCCAGGTTTCTACAATGCACTGCACAAACTTTGTGCCCAGCTCAAAAGCAGACTTCAGTCTTCCTATTTTTCTTTTTAATTGAGGCAGTCTTGGATATCTATTAATACTCTGTATTTTCCTGAAAAAGCTGACATTCCAATTTTAAAAGAAAATCTGTTTTTCTGGTGGCCAATATCCTAGCTACTTATACAGCTGTATATAATCATTGAAATAAGTGCCATTTAAGGATGAGGAATTCTCCCTGAGCTGAATTCCCTGATGTCCAAAGCTATTGTTTGGTTGGTCTTCAGTTAGTTTCTCAAACTTCTACCATCACAATATTGGTATCTTTTATAGATGGCCATTGCTGTTACCATGGCGTGAGTTTAGCCCCAACAGAGTGTTTTACCAGATGTGGCCATGCTTATCTTATTTCCCATGACATAAGAAACTTGACGTGCGTATCATTCTATCAAAAAATCCAGCAGACGTTTAAGCTGCATATACATATACATGTTTGAGCTATGATAAAGCTGCTAGAGTATAACACAGAAGCATGTTTCTAGTGGAGTGTCACATTTCTAATGATCTGAGGTAAGATAGAGAATGAGATCTTTACACTCTCAGTTTAAATGATATGATAGATCATGTCATGAGCATGCCCTTAAAGATACACTAACAAACTGACCATTTGACATAACACAAATATAAAGGCCTGATTTTTCTCAATCTGAGAAAAAAGCAGTGGGAGTAATTGTCAGGTTATTGGAAACTTTGATTCATTTTATCCATTACATCAGCATGATCTCTTTAAAACCATTCTCCAAAATTAAGTTACAATCAGTTACCACATATTCTCCATGTCAGAATTGTATTAAATTTGTTTGTCAAATGTGATTACAGCGTCTTGTTGCTTGACATTGATAATGTAGCAAGATAGTGCAGATAAGGCAGCCTTACAAAAAGTTCACAGAATGTATTTGTGCTGATTCTTAGAACAGTATGTTCTGAAGCCACCTAGAAAGAAGGCAACATTAGACATGATATTATGCAATAAGAGGTTTAATTAATCACGTCATAGTTAACACACCCCTAGGTAGAAACAACTTTAGTCAGGGATCAGGCAAAAGAATTTCTGTCAAAGGGTCTTGAGTCTTTGGAACTCTCTTCCTGAAAAAAATTGTAAGCCAAGCCCCTGAATGTTTTAAGGCAGAAGTAGATAGATTATTATTAATAACTGTCTGAAAGGATGTCAGGGTTAAGTGGGAATGTGAATATGAGGTCTTAAATAGATCAGCCTTGATCTTATTGAATGACAGAGTAGGCTTGAGGAGTCGAATCCCTAAAACTGCTCCCTATTCATATGTTCTTACATTTGTGTCAACCTTGAAAATGACTTCAACTTCATGTTTCTGATATCAACATATGGATTAAGAGGAATATCTTGGTCTTTTTATGAGTTAGATAATGAATTCAGTGTTCAGACAAAATCATCCTGTTACCTGGCTCATATTTCATTTCAATGTCATACCCTCGCAGGTAACTAACTGACTTCATATCATCATATGTCATTTGTTCCATCACACAGGGCATTTGTATCCCATGAATTATGATTATACCTAAATCTCTGCATAGTGCCACTGCTGGTATCAGGATGAACTGGATGGCATTGGGTACTTGCACAAAACTATACCTGTTACAAAAGTAAAAACGGAAATTGCTGGGAAAATTCAGCAGGTCTGGCAGCAACTGTGGAGAAAAAAAGCGGAGTTAACATTTTGTATCCAGTGACCATTCTTCAGAACCTGTTACCGACTTTGTTAGTTTGGTGCACTTTGCCATATGTAGCGATAGCATTGACTGCACCAAAAGTAACAAATCATTTCTGACCTGCCACTATGGCTTCATATTATGTCCATCCTCAAGTAATATGTCAATGGTATAGCCGTTTCTCTTACACGAAACATTCTGCCTGAAGGCTTTGAGATAACAAGGTGT
>JAHRHZ010000125.1:3046552-3146018 GCA_024137785.1 Ginglymostoma cirratum | reverse complement strand
GACGTTTCGGGCCTAGACCTTTCTTCAGAAAATTTTCTGAAGAAGGGTCTGGGCCTGAAACGTCAGCCTTCCTACTCCTCTGATGCTGCTTGGCCTGCTGTGTTCATCCAGCTCCACACCTTGTTATCTCAGATTCTCCAGCATCTGCAGTTCCTACTATCTCTGACAGAGTAATATAATTGGAATAACTTGTCAGATTTTGGCCCTTCAGGGAACAATTTATAAATAAAGACGGCTCAGTCATTCGAGCAGTGAAACATCAGACTCTGGTCCTGTAAGGTTCTGTCTGGCATTGAAATTTAAGTATATTTTTCCTGACTTTGAAAAGTTACATCAATTATTTATTTTGCCAGTAGATGGGGCACTTCTTCATTCCAGAACAGACAACTTGTATTTCTGTGTCTTTAAAGTTGAAAAGATGTCCTAAGGTGCTTAAAGAAGAAAAACAACTGTCAAGATAAGATCTCACCTCATAAAGTGTCTTTTTAGACAATTGGACGATGGCATTAAAAGCAGTTAAGGAGAGCTTTGTATCTAAGTTTACATCCTGGTGCTTAAGAATGAAACGAAATGGCAAAAATGTTGGTTTGCAATCAAACTGATAGAAGTCATTTTTATCTAATGGAAGTAAAATGTGCTCAAAGGAAATGAATGAAAGATCAGTCATCAATTTAATCTCATGTGTGGGAAACAATGCACATGGAAAGCAAACTTTATGGAACGCTCAATCTCTATTAATTTGGAGATGAATCGTTGATAGTGCTTATGAACAAATCTGGACAAACCAGAGATTTGGAGATTTATAGAGGAATTCCTGCTGATTGACTATAAAAATATAACTCATTTAATTAGGTTTCTCATCAATATGGTTTCATATAGATAGGGTTGAACAGTATTCTGCTTATCTATTAAATTACAGAAAGTACTTGCAAAAATTGATGATGCCATGCTTTTAAATGTGTATGGAGTATTTTTCCTTAAAATGCTTCGTTATTTTAATGGAAGTGTATATTTCTTTCAAATAATGGGTTAATAAGTTGTCTGCTGCTACTGACTATTGTTTTTTCTCTGTGAATCAATTAGGAAAGTAAGCCTTGATGTTAGTGGATAATTAGCCAGGATCAGTGGCACAGTGAATGCTCTGTTACATTTACAGACTGGAATGAGTTTTGCTGCAGCATCAATGTTGAATTTATTATGTGTCGGAGATGATAGCTTTGGTTGTGGCAGGTGAAGAGATGTTTTGAATTTTTTTTTAACTAAAATCTTCTGTTGTTGAAAGGAGAGAAAGGACAGATGACAAAGCTGGACCTGTCTTATCTCTAACTCAGTGAAACACTGCTTGACTGGCTGTGGCACCAGTAATTAAAGAGGTCACAGATGGCCTTTAAAGGGAAGACATATATGGTTTTGAGTTGCTAAACACAGAGCAGTGGCACTTGGCACAGAACAAGGCCGTCAGTCTCAATTACATCCATATGAGCTGATGATTTTTTTTTGGCCTGTTGGCAGTTTTACTGTAATGTAGGGAACATGCTACGGATATGCATTCTTCATTTTAAGTTCTAGACTTTTGTACAAATTTGTAGTGATGAGAACTGACTTGGGCTGTTCCACATACTGAACAAATCTTCTTTAAACCAAATAAATGCTGGAGAGTGTAAGTAAATTTTATTGACAATACACTACCATAAATATGTACAATATATGGAGCAAAACTGCAAACGCTGAAACATTTCAAAAGCAAAATACACAGAAGAAATGCCACAAATACATACACGTTCATCAGAAGGTGTAAAGAGAAAAAAAGACAGGTTAATATTTTGGGTATAGACCATGCATCAGAACTGAAAAGTGGTCAAAAGATTAAGTCCCTTTTACTGCTTTACATAGAAGATCAGGTGGGGGAACCCTTGTTATCTGCACTTGTATTGCCAGCTTCTGGAATTTCACTTCTAGTTACAGTGGAACTATGAAATAGAAATACTGATGTGAATTTAGTTATTTGTTGTAAGAGTCAGCAGGAGCAGATTGCAAATATTTGCACTATATTCAATTAAGACTATGGTATCAAGCTTTGGGAAATGTAATTCCAAGTGAGCCCCTGAGATGTCTGGAAATTGAACAAAAGCAAAACAGCGCTATCATGTGACTGTTGCTTTCAGATGGAAGAGAAGGGGGCTGGAACTTGGAATCAGTAGACATGTAAACCAGCCTGTTTCTTATAAACGATACTACATAATTTATTTCTCAATTATAGCATTACCCAGTGCTTTTCAATTCCATAGAACTTGCAAGCTAGAACTGGCTGTTCGGCCTAACAGGTCCATGTTGTCAATGCCTTTTACGTGAGCAAATAGAGTCATTGCATCAAACAATGTTTACTGCACAGAAAGAAGCCACCAGTCCAGTGTTTTTGGGCTGTCTTTTGAAGAGCAACTCCCAACTTTTCCACATAGCCCTGTTTTATTTCTTCTTCAGATAGATATCCTATGCCCTTTTGAAAGATATGACTGATTCTAACTCTATCACACTTTCAGGCAAAGTATGCAGATCCAGAATCCAGGCACTGCATTAAAAAAATTCTTCCTCCATGTATCCTGAGGATCTTCTGCTATTCACTTTAGATCAGTGTGCTCTGGTTCTTGATCATTCTGCCAATGGGACCAATTTCTCACTGTTTACTCTGTCCAGACCCCTTAGGATTTTGAACATCTCTCAATCGCTTTCAAGCTTCTCCAAAGAAAATAGTCTCAGATTTTCTTACCTATCCTTGTAACTGAGTTCTTCATCCCTGGAACTGTTCTTGTAGTTATGTCACTGCTGGAACTGGATGCAATAACTGCTTGCTTTTGAAACCTACGTCTCTGTTTACAAAACCTAGAATCCCATATGTCATTTAAATGTTCTCTCTCAACCTGCACTTGCACCTGCATCCATTTTGCAGGAATATTCTTAAATTTCTCTTCATTCTGACCATATTTAGAATTATATCCTTCATTTTATGTTACTTTACCTGGTCCTTCCTCAAAAATATATCAAATCACAAATGACTTCCTGTTTCAAATGCACTTCTTTCATTCACCTATCTAACACAATATTGAATTCTGACATCCATACCCCCCCCACTACAAACCACAAAATAATGAAATAAATTATTTTTGCACAACCCATGCAGATGCCAAATGTTTATTTTTGGCATATTTGGATCACAATTAGATGCATTTAAATCTCAGCAGTAGAAGTTATTTTAATCTAATACCTGTTGTTGAAGACTACCTAATTAAGGAAAGAAGCAAAATCTGCATTTGGCAAATTGATGGCAATGATTTTTAATACAGAAAACAAGCTCTTGCTATTTATCTGTATTTGCTTTCATGAAAATGTCACTATTAGATTGAAAAATTTTCTCTATATCTTAAACTTCATTTACCCTACTGGTTTTAACTTCATTTACCCTACTGGTTTTAAATTGGTCAAATATAAACTCAAGTAGCAAATGGTAACCACAAGGGTAAATACTTTCAGCATGTAGCCTTTTGTCACAAAATTACGACTAGTAGGACCATGATTTGGATGCTGTCGGTGTGGCATGGGAATAAAAATATCATTCAATGTGTGCACACACTCTTTACACAAATCTGAAACAATGTTAGCTCGTTTGCACATGTAAGTAATGGAAGCTTGCAACTACTTCTGGTAGCCATTGCATAATGCAACTTTACTTTGCCCTGAGGCAGCTAGAGTCAGTGTTAACTACAATAACAAGGTGCAGAGCTGGATGAACACAGCAGGCCAAGCAGCTTCAGAGGAGCAGGAAAGCTGACGTTTCGGGCCTAGACCCTTCATCAGAAATGGGGGAGGGGAAGGGGGTTCTGAAATAAATAGGGAGAGGGGGGAGGCGGGTACAAGATGGATAGAAGAAAAGATAGGTGGAGAGGAGACAGACAGGTCAAAGGGGACCCAGTAAAGGTGAATGTACCTGGGGGGTTAGGGAGAGGATAGGTCAGTCCAGGGAGGACGGACAGGTCAAGGGGGCGGGATGAGGATGGTAGGTAGGAGATGGGGGTGAGGCTTGAGGTGGGAGGAGGGGATAGGTGGGAGGAAGGACAGGTTAGGGAGGCGGGGACGAGCTGGGCAGGTTTTGGGATGTGGTTAGGGGAGGGGAGATTGTGAAGCTTGTGAAGTCCACATTGATACCATTGGGCTGCAGAGTTCCCAAGCGGAATATGAGTTGCTGTTCCTGCAACCTTTGGGTGGCATCGTTGTGGCACTGCAGGAGGCCCAGGATGGACATGGCATCTGAGGAATGGGAGGGGGAGTTGAAATGGTTCGTGACTGGGAGGTGCAGTTGTTTGTTGCGAACCGAGCTTAGGTGTTCTGCAAAGCGATCCCCAAGCCTCCGCTTGGTTTCCCTGATGTAGAGAAGGCCACAAAGGACAGCGGATGCAGTATACCACATTAGCAGATGTGCAGGTGAACATCTACTTGATGCGAAAAGTCTTCTTCGTGCCTGGGATGGAGGTGAGGGGGGACGTGTCCACACCGACTCTCCAAAGAGCTTCCCACCCAAATCCACCACCCCTCCTATGCCTGTAGCCCTGCATTTCCCATGCCCAATACACCTAACCTGCACATCTTTAGACTGTGGGATGAAACCAGAGCATCCGGAGGAAACCCACGCAGACACGGGAGAATATGCAAACTCCATGCAGACAGTCATCCAAGGGTGGAGTCGAGCCCAGGTCCCTGGTGCTGTTAGGCAGCAATTCTAACCACTGAGCCACCGTGCCACACCCACAATACACAAACTGTACACAATACTCCAGCTGATGTCTAACAAGTATCTTGTACATACCATCAATATCATTTCTTTGCTCTTATAGTCTATGCCCCTATTAGTAAAGCTGAGAACACTGTTTGGTTTATTAACTGCTTTCCCCAATGTCCTGCCACCTTCAGTGATCTGTGCAAATATATACCCAGGTCTCTCTGTTTCTGCACCTCCCATAGAACTATACCTCCTGTTTTAATATTGTCTTTTGATGTTCTTCTGACGAAAGTGTGTCACCTGACACTTCTCTGCACACTGAAAATCATCTGTCATCTATCCTCCCACTCCACCAAACTGTCGATGTCCTTTGGAAGTTGTACACTTTCATCCTCCTAGTTTACAATTTTTCCAAGCTTAGTATCATTTGCAAACTTTGAAATTGTCCCTGCACACAAAGATCAAGATAATTAATATATATCAGGAAAAGCAATGGTCCGAACCCTGACCCTGGGGCACTCAACTATAAACCTCCCTCCTCTCTGAAAAATATCCATTGACCATTTTCTCTGTTTCCTATCACTTAGCCAATTTTGCCCTGGTTGACCTTTTTTCTGTTTTTGTGCCTTCAAGGAATGTACAGTTTTTGTAAGTAAAGTGATAGTGCATTAAAGACCATTCAATGCCTATATTCCTTCATGCCTTTTAATGTATTTTCATAGTCTACATCAACTAATTAGAGCCTCATGCTTTCATATTTCCCCTTATTCAAATTCAATACCCTTGCTTCAGAATGAATTTGTATGAAAATTGTAATTATTGAATTTGTAAATTGCTTCTGCACTTTCTCCAATTTTACAATAGCCTTTCTGTGGCATAATGATCAGAACAGCACAAATACTCCATATGAGTTTCTGTTCTATATTCTAGACATAAAGCACAATAGTCTCCTTGCAATACTTTGGAAGAAACGGAACCTTATTGCAGCTATTTTACAGTGTAGGGAGAGTGCAACTAGGCTTATTGTTAGGGACTAAAAGCCAACATTCCAAGAATGCCTGAAAGATGGCCAAGCTAAAAGTAGGCTGTGCCATTTTTCAAGGTATGCCTAAAAGATGCTTTATAGTTTCCTTGGATATTAAGATATGCAGCTTAATGACTGTTTTAAGCTAGTTTACAGAAATTGGTTTGTGATTCTCAATGCTCTTAATAGGACCAAATGGACCTCAAGGCAAGTTAAAAAAGAAAATGGCTGATATGAAGGGTGCTGCTCAGGTAATGTAGCTATTTTTTATATTAATTACTTGAATTACGTGGACATTTTTGAAATTGTACCTAACCATTCATAACCATCTAGTATAAATCTATCCTGAAAAATTCCCATTAATTGCTGACTCGGCTGCTGTGGCACTTAGATAAATGCAAGCAGCAGCTTGTAATTGAACTTGAAATCTGAGAGAAACTTAAAGAGACTTAACGAAGAATCCTAATCCATAGTGTAGGTTCATTTAGTATCATGTAAATTGGACAACTGTATGCCGCAGAATGTGACAACTATACCAGCAAAAACTAAAGAGCTAAAAGCAAAATACTTGAGGACAACACGCAATAAATGATTCACCATGACTATTTATGAATGCCATATATGGTTCATTAGTTGAGACAACTTTGATGAAGGAAAGGAGGATGAAGAATGTCTACACTGAATTCAAATCATTATTGTTACATATTGTTACCCTAACTACCACACACGCATACACGTAACCAGCACTCATGTCATACTGCAGAGCAAAGATGCATGAACTTACTTCTTTACGGCAGCATGTTGTCATTTGTACCTCTTTGTTTTTGTAGACCCTGCAGCAAAATGCTCCCAATGCCAGTGTCCTGAGCAAACCAGCATTTCACAATATCCTGCCCTAATTTCCACTTTTTGCGAAACACCAGTCTAAACTTAGAAATGCAGCACTGGGTGAATCCAAATGCTGAGAGGGAAATGGAGCAGGTGGGAATGACAAATGAGAAGCACATACTTGCTGTCTGGAGTGCTAATAGTCCCCTGCATGGCTACACTAACTAGGAGTTAGGATCATCAAAAGCTAGTTACAATAGAAGACTGCAACTAAATAGGACCTTCTATGGAAATTCCATGAGACTGGGCAAAATATTCTAAAATTGTGTTTGGAGACTGGGGGAGTCCAACATTTTGACTTATGTGGTCATTTTTATCTATATAAAACATATAATAATGTAGAACCAAAGCCCAGTATTAGTATCGTTCACAAATAATCATACTGACACTATTGAAAATTTGGCCTCCATTCCCCAAGAACTACTTTTGCCCCCGCCTCAAAATATCATACATTGGGGGTGAACCTAAATCCAACCCATCCAACAGTTCTGTGAAAATGAACTGTAACAAGTCCTTATTGAAGCTCCATAATCAACCAACTCAATTACTCCTTCCAGAAAAAGCGTAAGAATTGAGGGGTGTGGTGGCCATACATGGCATTGTTCCTAACTTCAGGGTTGTCTTTTGAAACAGTTGGCCCAGCTGAATGAAGACCTTGCTGCTAAGCCTCACAGACTGGGTTTTTGCTGCATAGCTGTACTTGTGTGCATTCTATTATGGCCAGGATATTTATGGAGAGGCAATGAAGGAGTAGGAAAGGCTAAAGATGACACAAAGATCTGGAAAAACCTTTGTTTAGGACAGGGGTAGAGGTGATTGGCAATCAAGAAGAAGAGAAGTTGAGGGATGGCAGGTTAGGGATGGCAATGTCCGTCACGGCAGTGGACTGAAGGCTACTTGGCAAGGCTAGCCAAGTACTGCTGCTTCTCCTGATTCATAAAGGGCACTGAAACAGCTATTTTGGTGGCCAACTGATAGCCACCCCGCTTCCATTTCACTGCCAACCATCCGTGCTACAACAGTCAACTTTAGAGCCGGTTCCCAATTTGACTGTAGGAGCATGTTTTAACTAATATAATTGGTGTGCCAGCCTCACTGATGGAAAACTCAGATACCCCAATATCCTTTTGGACAAGGGCCTTAATGTCGGGGCCTATACTTCTGCTGTGATGTGATTTCTCTTAAATTTCTCCTCTGCACTTTATCTCTCACCTTTAAGTCAGAGAGTAAGGGCAGAGAGAGAGCACCACAGGCAGACATACCGGGGTAACAAGAAAGTACGACGAATGCACACAGAAACAGAAGGAGCACCACATAGAAAAAGAAGATTAAGGAGGGAGAGAGATCACAGATGCACTGAGGATAGACAGAGTAAAAAAAAATCCAGGAATACACTGGGATTCAGAAAATATCAGATGTAATAAAACAGGGTGATCCACAGAGACATGTTGAAAGCAGAGAAAAAGAACTATGAAACTGTAATAACACACACATACACACCACACAAAGAGAGACTGCGAAGCACAGGCATATACAGAGAGCAATTGAAAGCAATCTTCATTGTTCTGGATTAAGCTCACGTGATATACAGCAAATCCATAGTTAACCCAGGAATACAGAAAGAGATGGGCACATCAAAGCACAAAACAACTGATGAAAGTGAAAGAAACAAGACAAACATGGTGATAGAGACAGATTGTTATGGATTTTCTCTCTGTGCAAATGGAAAGCACTGCAGTTGCTTTCATATTAAAGATGTGAGACAATGCCTCATCTGTACACCTGCTTCACATGGGATAGATTATCTTATTGCATGTGGAATGTGTGCAGGTAATGATGATGATTTTCCCCTTAACAAATAATACAATCTGAAATAACAAAGTAGACAATGCAATAAAACTGGCAGTCCATTACTGTTTTAAAATGACTCCAGCAATCCAGGGAAGCATAATACTCATGGGAATTGTGTAAAATATGGGGCCCAAACTATTGCAGACTATTGGTCAGTGGATAAAGACAATGAACGGGCAAATTACAGCTGTTTGATGAACATTTAGAACTGCAGTAAAATGATTTAATTTTCCTCTGTTTCACAGCTCAGTCACAAGATATGTCATGCTTATAAATGGCCAAATCCATATCCTGTTGCTTCTGAGAGTTTGTGATTTATTGAAGTTTTAGGTATGTGTTTATGTGTATGTATATATATTATATATATATGTATATTTTATATACGTATATTTCTGTGACTGCCACCCTTTCTGACTGCCTCTTTATGTGTATGCATTCATGGTTTGTTTATTGATTCTTTATCCGTCTTCAGTTCTGTTTCTGATCCACGTATATCTGTGATTCTGGGCAGAAGCTTCCTAGCCCCTGAAGGGTGTGTGCTTTGATGTGTCGGTAGGGAAAATAAGGAGCAAAAATAATAGCAGAAATTAGATTTCCAAAGTCAAGAAAAAGGATTGATTCTCCAACCAAGTGTTGAACAGTGTGATGAGAATCTCACTAGTCAGTAGTGAGAGGCCTATTTGCATCCGTTTTCATGCATTAGCATGTTGTTATTCCCTCATCTCACCCCATTAATATGCAGCTTCCTATTCTCCATAGTGCCAGGTAGAACCTAAGTGGCAACAATTCCCAACATGGAAATTATAGCAGACATCTGGAGACTTCAGTTTGTTGCTTGCTCCTTTGGCCTTCCATCTTGCATGGCAACCCCAACATCTCAGAAAATGCTCAATGCACAGGAGTTGCCTGAACGGACATTGGCATTGGACACATCCCAGCCTCACTGCATCCTCATGGTACATTGTTGACTTGTTTACAATACAGTTTAACACTTCAATGCTGCGCTTTGGATCACACTGGTAGCTCCCATCGTAGTACTGCTGCCAGGACACTTTGCAAGTAGGGACAAGCACTGATGTCATGTATTTGGCCACTGTATATCTTGGGGCTCCTTATTTGCTCTTGTGGTGTTTTCTCACCATATTTCTGTCTTGCTTTGACTTTTATTACAGGCAAAAGGCCAAGCTGTTTATTATGGTTATCAGCAGGAGCGGTCAAGGAGCTGTACGGCACAATATTCTGTCAATATCATACATGCACTGTGTGCTCGCAGCTTATACACCAAAAGCATGGGCTGTGTATCAGCCAAATGGCTATTTCTTAAAGTCTAAGAGCTCACATTATCACTGCCTTGCCTCATTGTTTAGTGCAGCCACAAAGCTTCTCATTGTTTGTCAACAGCCATCAGTCAAGGGAGTGGACATGTTACTTTATGGAAATGTGCTAAGTCAATCTCACACTTAGATCCTGTGCAAACTGATGGGCCCAATAGGGAGGCCCAGGAGGAAAGGACCATGGCAATTCAGTGAGGGGGGAGGGGGGAATGTGGCAGTCATGACCAGGCTGAGTCTATGACTTACTCTGCCAAGCACCACCTACATTCATGCTCAAGAGAAACATAAAGGTGCACTGCAAATGGGAAATCTCCATTGTTGCAATTACGCCCAGAGTGGTTAGAATAAATGGGTTATTTTTCTGTCTGAAAGTGGGAGCCTCACTTGCGATGCCCTTCAAGGGGCAATTGCATGATCTAGGCACTTCTACAGTGCAGATTGAAGTCATCTGTAGTCATAGCAGCGTGCTTCATTTGGAGGGCTATTTTAGCTCAGTGATAGTGTCCCTATCTCTGATGCCAGACAGCAAGGGTTCAAGTCCCACCTGCTCCAGAGGCGTACCATAACATCAATTAACAGGCAGATTAGAAATCTCCTGCATTGTTTATCTGTACCACTCTCACTTTCTTCTGCTCTCTCCACTTTGTTGTGCACCTCTTTATTAGTACTGTGGCTCTTATGTCCTTCTATTTTGATTCAGTGAGTGTGATTCTCACCTCTAAGCCAAAAGGTTGAAGGATCATGAATCATTGTGAAATCATAACATATTATATGGGCTATCAATTTAACATAAATACACTTCTGTTTGGGTTCAGATATCTGGTTGTTTTGTGGATTTGCTGTGGATAAATTTGCTGCTGCTTTCATCTACAGCAGGAACTGATTACATTTCAAAAAAAAAACAAATCAGTTGATTGTAAAGTAATTTGGGATGTCATTATTAGAAGTTATTTCCTTCATCTTTTCCAAGGCAGCAGTGGGCAAGTTCTTGTGATGCAGTGGTAGTGTTGCTAGCTCTGAGCCAGAAGGCCTAGGTTCAAGTTCCACCTGCTCCAGAGGTGTGTGATAACATCTCTGAACAGATTGAATAGGAAATGCCTTTTTTCCAAATATGGATTCTTCACTTTCTCTCTCTTTGTCCCCACTGCCATCTATGTTCCTTTTTGCTCTCTGTCTCATAAGCCTACAAATCAGTCTCTCACTCTTTGGTTCAATGTGTGTGTTATTTTATGTATCCCACTGTATCCATAGTTTTTTGTATCCACAGTGTAAGCCTCTGGTTTACTCGCTCTCTGCATTGCTGTATGCATCTATGTTCTCTCTCTTTCTCTTTACTCCTTTGTGTGTCTGTGGTTTACTGTCTCTGTGTGAATTTGTGGTTCTTTCTCACTGTCCCAGTGTGGCTGTGTGTTTGTGTGTTGTGCTTCTCTCTCCTCTGACCTCAGCGCCTGTCTGCGGTTTTCTCATATGTGTGTGTGTGTGTGTGTGTGTCCATCTGCTGTCTGTCTGTCTGTAAATCTTTCTCTCCCTTTATCCTTTTGTGTACTTGTGGTTTTTATTTCCTGTCCCAGCTTGTGTTTATGTCTGCGATTCTTTCTCTCTCTGTATCTATGAGATAGAATTTCTGCAGATTTTCTCCCGAATGTCTGCCATAATCACAGTTGAACATAAATAGAAACTCTGGAGGAATGATGTAAATAGACCTTTCTGCAGGATTTTTTATTGCTTTTCTGCCAAAGTTTCACTAATAATCAAACGAATCCTCACAGAAATACTAAGTGCATTGCTGCATCCTTGATATTCTCCTGCACCGACATTGTTTCAGGCTGCGATTTACTTTCTTTATCCCCTGTCAGTATCTGCTGTCCTTACGTGGGACTGCCTGCCCATCATGTATTCTTCATGAAGTGGGGGTCAGTTAACTCAGTTGGCTGGACTTTGTGATACAGAGTAATGCCAAAAGTGCAGGTTCAATTTCCGCACTGTTTCAACCTTGCCCCTTGCCTGAGGCATGGTGACCCTCAGGTTAAACCACCACCAGTTGTCTCTCTCTCTCTAATGAGAGAAAGCAGCCCTATGGTGACTTTGCTTTTACTCATCTTGCCCATTTGATTCCATCTGCTGGTGTGCTTTCCTCTACGTTCTGGCTGTGCTCAGAATGTTATTGAATCAATTCAACTCAATATGTTAGCTATCGTAAAATAATGTGCATTGGGATACAATGCATTTGCCAGCCATGCACTTAGCTACCAGCAATGAATCAATGCAGTGATTTACAGACTTCTTTGCACACTATCTAGCAACTGGGGATTTGGATTAATGAACTGAATAGCATTGGATTCACTTCAACAACTGAGCAGCTGAAACTACTTTCCACCACACTTGATTGGAAACAAGAAAGTTTAATTCCCATCTTTACTGGGCACAGTACACACTTCTGTACAAACAGCACACTCACACAACAGTATAGCCTGCAATTTCTGCTAGTCAGTGCTGATAGGAAGTCGTGGTACACAGTTTCTGACAGTGCAAGAAAATTGATGGGAAATAGAGTTTACAGCTAATTACAAATGGTACAATCTGGACCTTAGTGAGCACACGTTACATCCTCGTCTTTGGGAGAAAAAGCAGATGCAATGTTGACTGTCATGAATGCTTGCAAGAACCTTGAAGATAAACACAGTGGTTTGCTATCAGAAATCTAAAGTGAGTGTCAATTGTCTCATTTTAACTTTCATCAGTCAGGTCATTTACACACATCTGTCAGAGCTTGATGATGAGAAAATGATGGGAGGAACATGCTGTGATATCTCTGGCACCCTCCTCTCCAGGAAGTTTGTTCGTAAACATTGGGGACAATCCATTAACATGAGGAAATGCAGGGAAAGAGCATCTGAAACAATAAATTCATTGCAAAACCTGTCACCAGCCCTTCCTCTGTCTCATTGAGCTGTGTCTGTGATTTGGATGAAGTCTCCTCTGTCAGTCAATTGTTTTCACAGCTTTCTCAGTAGGTCATGGGGAATTTGGACAGAGTACACAAGAATTTATTTTTTTTTAGTTCCCCGTGGTATTCTTGAGCTTCCATTGCCACCTGTTTCCATCCACTCCTCCAAATGTCATTTCAAACTCAACTGTTGCCCTAATTTTACATTGATTTCATTGGGATGATTCTATTTTCATCTAAATGGTAAATCAAACCACTCTCTACTGTTTCCCTCAACACACACCTCAATGAAAATAATGATGCTTGATCATTTCAAAGTGTTAAATGCAGACAGGTAGAATTTCATGGGGTTTGTGGTTGCTTAGTCAGTGCATATGTATTGTTAAATATGTCAATAACAGAATTTTTGAGAAGGGGAATATGTATGGGTATATATAAAAATATAAAATATGTTGTGCGCATTATACATTATTTTTAGTGCTCTCCCCATCCACCTGATGTCCCAGAATGCCTCACAATTAATTACTTTTTAAGTGTAATTACTGTTGTTATGAAACCAAATGCAGAGCTATTTTGAGTGCAACAGAAGTCTGCAAGTAGCAAAGAAATATATCAGCATCAAACTACACAAGTTGAGCGATAAGTATTGGTCAAGATACCAAGAAACTTATAAACAAAACTGCTGCTTTCGAGCCAATCTGATACTTTTTTAGATACAGCCAATTTGTGTTTATTATCATGCAGTTGTACCATAACGCCATAAGTATAGGAGCAGAATTAGGCCTTTTGGCCCATCAAGTCTACTCTACCATTCAATTATGGCTGATATGTTTCTCAATCCCATTCCACTGCCTTCTCCCTGTAACCCATGCTCCCTGTGGTAAAGATGGTACCACAGCATGGCGATTCCTTGCGAGCTGTCTGCAGCAGACCTTATTCTTACTTATCTTATAATCATTCTGCTCTTTTAAATCTCAATCCTTAGTCTGTTAAAATTACTAACACTGTTCTCTTAAATCTACTCATAAGTCTGGGGATTCTCCAATCAATGAAAGCCCAATTACCGACTCCGGAATCAAGGCCTGACCAGCACGGGAATGAGACCTGACGCTGTGGTGACCCGACATTGTGGGGATCTGACCAGACTGATTGCAAGATCCTCCAGAACACTAGAGGCCATGAATGTTGCTCAGGATACCATCAGGAGCACCCACTGACTCCCACAGCCACCTCGCCTACACCTCCTCTCACCCACCCTCCTGCAAGAACGCTATCCCATACCCCCGATTCCTCCGCCTCCGCTGCATCTGCACCCAGGATGAAGCTTTTCATTCCAGGACATCCCGGATATCCTCCCACTTTAGAGACCATAGTTTCCCCTCCTCTGTAATTAAGGATGCCCTCAACTGCAACTTGTCCATTTCCCACACTTCTGCCTTCAAACCCCCTCCTCCCAACAACAATAAGGACAGGGTGCCCCTAGTCCTCACATACCACCCCACCAACCTTCGAATACAATGCATCATCCTCTGACATTTCCGCTACCTACAATCAGACCCCACCACCAAAAAGATATTTCCTCCCCACCCCTGTCCACTTTCCACAGGGACCGTTCATTCCGCGACTCCCTTGTCAGCTCTACACTCCCCAGCAATTCCTCCTCCACACCAGGTACCTTTGCCTGCAACCACAAGCGGTGCAACACCTGCCCATCCACCTCCCCTCTCACCTCAGTCCAAGGCCCCAAGCAATCCTTCCAGATCCAGCAGAGGTTCACCCGCACTTCATCCAACCATATCTATGACATCCATTGCTTCCAGTGTGGTCTCCTCTTTGGGAAGACTAAACACAGACTCAGGGACCAATTCGTGGAGAAGCCGTACTCTGAAATCAACAACCAGCCTGACCTTCCGGTTGCCATCCAATTTAATTCCGCCTCCCATTCCCCTGACAGCATGTCCATTCTTGGCCTTCTTCACTGTCAGAGTCAGGCCAAATGTAAACTGGAGGAACAACACCTGACATTTTGCCTTGGAAGCCCATGGCCTTAACATTAACTTCACCAGCTTCAAAATCCCTCCACTCCCAGCCTTATCCCATGTCTACCCCTCCCCCTCATGACCTGGCCTAACCTGTCCATCTTGCAACTCACCTAACCACTCCACCCTTCCCAATGACCAACCACAATAACCACCTGCCTACATCCACCTAACACCATTTCTCCTACTCTTCTCCCTGCCCCAATGCCTTCCCTCTCTTTATTTCTGGGCTTCCTTTCCTCTCCGAAACGTTGACTTTCCTGCTTCTCGGATGCTGTCTGATCTGCTGTGCTTTTCTGCTTCACATCTATGGACATTACCTCTAGGAGCAGCTGACTTCACTCACCGATGCCTGGAATCAACTAAGAGCAGCCACCTACCCAGGAAACTTGAGAGATGTGCTGGACTTTAGGTGAGACTGAAACTTTGGTGTTTCAAGACCACCCCTCCCCGGCATGCTCCTGGCAAACATCCAAACCATTCAGAACAAAATAGATGAACTTAAAGCTAGATTCGCCTTCTAAAGAGAATTGAGGGGCCTGCTGTGTGCTCCGTTTTACAGAGACATGGATCACTCCAGGTATGACCTTTGCAAGGACATCAGGGATGCCAAGATGCAATACTAACCTAAGCTTGAGACCCATACTAACCACATGGGCACCTGTCATTGGTGGCAAGGCTTACACATCATAATGGGCTACAAAGCAAAGTTAAACAGAGTCATGGGCAGCAGTACATCCCTACCTGACACGCTCAATGCATTCTATGCTTGCTTTGAACAGAAGGGCAGTGAAACGATGTCACCTGTCCTGTCAGTCTCAGATGCACCTGTACCCTCGGTTACCGCTTCAGACATTAGATCTGCCTTTATAAGGGTGAACCCAGGGAATGCGACTGGCCTGGATGGAGTCCCCAGCCATGCACTCAGATCCTGTGCAGACCAGCTGGCGAGAGTATTCGCTGACGACTTTAACCTCTCCTTACTATGATTTGACATCCCCACCTGCTTCAAGACCACCATCATCCCAGTGCCAAAGAAAAATCACTTGGCGTACATCAATGATGACAGTCCAGTCACTTCGACCTCTGTAATTATGAAGTGTTTCGAGAGGTTAGTCACGACTCATGCCAACTTCAGCCTTGATTGCCTTTATCCTTTGTATTTCGCCTAATGGTGCAACATGTCCAAGGCAGATTTCATTTCCCTGACCCTTCACTCATCCCTGGAACATCTGGACAAGAAGGATAACTACATCAAATTTCTTCTTATTATCTAAAGCTCCGCCTTCAATGCCATAATTCCAAACAAACTCATCTCCAAACTCCAGGACCTAGGTCTCAACTCCCTGCCCTGTAAATGGAATCTTTGCTTCCTAACCCATAGACTGTAATCAATAAGAATAGGCGACAACACCTCCTCCACCATAATTCTCCACATTGGTGTCCTGCAAAACTGCCCCCTACTATACTCCATATTCACATACAACTCTGTCGCCAAATCCCACACTATCTCTATTTACAAGTTTGCTGACGACACCGCTGTTGTAGGTCAGATCTTGAAAAAGGACAACTCAGAGTACAGGAAAGAGATAGCGTGCTCTGAATTATTTTAAAGAAGTTCCGGACAATCTTTTATAAAGTACTTTGAGGTCCAAGATACCTCCAAGCAAGTTTTAAAATGGTGCCCCAATCTTTGCGTCAGAAGAGCTTTGACTTGGAAACTTAAGCAGAAAATCGATAAGCTTTGAAACTGAACCACTGATGGTAAGCTTTATCAATCAATAGCAAGATCTAGCAGAACTGGGTGATTGCAGTGTTGACTGTAAGATTCTGTGCTGATTAATCTTCCTCACAAGATTTCTCATGACATTTCAGCAATAAATGCTGCATTTAGGGTGCTTTAAAAGAAATACCGCCATTAATTGCAAGTTGGCTTGCTGGCCTACATGCAGTGCTAATGTGTTGCTCTCTGAGCTCCCTTGATGGTTTCAACTGGCATACTATTTAACTTTCTTACACACTTCCTGTCCTGGTACACTCATGGAAATGCTTCATTGACAGCTAATTTCTAATGACTTGGAAAGCAATAATTCACTCATTTTGCCATTATGATTAAATAATTATCTCTCCAGAAAAGTTAATACAAAGACCCACCTTTGATATTCAATAAAATGTTGAAAACTACAATAGGAACCAACATATTGCCAAAAAAGTTGGTGGTGGAAGTGTTGGGGTTTGGGGGTGTGGGGGCAGAAGCAAAGAGGAAGAAGGCAGTGGAATTTGTACAAATCTATACCCTTTTAGAGCTCCATGATACATGAACCTTCCCTTAAGCCCATTTAAAATGAGCAACTGGTGAACAGTTCGGAGAGTTTACCATATGATATGCTGGCCTGGAGACTAATGGGACATGAGGGAATAGAAATCAGCTGTTAGTCTGCAAAAAAAAAAAACACGTAGTAGATTAAGAAATTACATTATGACTTAGGTAGACGCAACATAGGTAGAAACATTGGCAGTGAATATTAATCCTTCAATGTGTACTACTGGGTTTAATTTACAACCTGAAGAGAAATTCTAACTCATTTGTGAGAATGGTTATTACTTAGCATTTGCCTTTTATATTTGTGAATTTAAAACTCTAATGCACTGCCACAAATGGCATCCTGTGCATAAATATTTATTACAAAGTCGATTTCAGTAGCTCACCAGATGTGAGTTTGTAATTCTTACCACATTATTCGCTATATGCTCAGATAGCTCTTGATATTCATCTTTAACTGTTTTGATTCTCCAGATCCAGATGGTATTCTACAAATGATGCTATTGTTCAGCCTTGGAAAAAGAAGGCAAAGGCTAGTTATTCAAAGCGTTTGATCAATATTTCATTCAAGTTATGGTTTTGAATTTGGACCTATGTAATGCATTTCTCAAGATCAAAATCGCCTTCCAACCATCCATAAACATCACCAGCTACCCCTAGATTTTACACAGGCTCATGAGTTTCTGCCATGGCTCTTCCTGTGTCTGAACCAGCCAATTGTCAACCCACTGATCTTTGGGCACACAAGCAAGCTGTCCCACAAGGTGGTGGGATTCAGAGTGCAGGGTTTTATTCCTTCTCTGCCTTGTCATTAAGATGTTGGGACTGAAAGTATGGTGCAGCAAGTCGAACAAATTGTCGCTATTCTGAACAAGTGATCTCAAGTTCTTCCCAGTCATTAATGTCAGTGCTGCTGTGCATCAAGGAGTGCTTCAGTCTGTCTTTGAAGTTTTCTTTTTGTTCCTGGAACATTTGCCATTTGAGATTTGAGATAACAGGTCCTGACAGGGGATAGTAGGAACTGCTGATGCTGGAGTCTGAGATAACAAGGTGTAGAGATGGATAACACAACAGGCCAGGCAACATCAGAGGAGCAGGAAAGCTGACGTTTCGTGTCGGGACCCTTCTTCAGAAAAACAGGGGACATGTTTTTCAGCTATCCAGATGCAGTGTCCTGTCCATCAGAATTGATTTTGTAGGGCTACTGACCGAATACTTGCGGAATTGACTTCATAAACAAGAGGAAGTCATTTCTTTAGCCAGTCCTCAAGAGACTTTAATGTTTAGTCTAATTTCTCTGTTGTTGTCATATGCAAAGATACAAAATTGACAAGCTGGTCCACCGAACCAGCCCCAAAACTTAATGAATGGAATATTATGTCTTTTTACTTTCTTTTCATTTGTTTATCTATCTTTTTAGATGATGTCCTGGATTTTGTTATCAGTAGAACTCATTGGGTGGAATCTTCCCAACTTTTGAATTAAATGGCCCTTAGTGAGAAAGTTGAGAAAATTGGGTGAGATCAGCAGTGAGGGGATTCTTGATAACAAGAGCTAAAATTTAAATTCTCAAACCAAATATTGAAAGGTGAGATAGAAATCTCTCTAGTGAGCAATGAGATGCCTATTTGCAACCAGTCACATGCATGAGCGTGGTTATTAAGTAATCTCACCTCATTTATATTTAAATGCAGGTTCCCATTTCCCCAGTCAATGGACAGAACCCATGTGCTGAGAATTCCCAAAGTGACACCAGTTCATCACATGCTCCTCCGGTTATCCATTCTGGACAGTAGTCCCTAGCATTTCAGGGCATGTTCCATTGACAGCAGCCACTCACAAGCCCCCATTCCAGGACATTAGCAAGAGACATAGCCTCTCTGTGACTTCATGGCACATCTCTGACCAACTGATAGTGCAGTTCTGCACTTCAATCTTGTGCTTTGGATTGCATTGGTACTTTGCATTATAATGTTGCTGCCAGGACACTTTGCGTGCACAGACAGACATCCAACTCATGGATTGGACCATCTCAGTTTGCAAACAGCATACTTGCTCCCTTAGTGCTCATTCACTGTGCTTCCCGTATGCTTACAGCGCCACTGCCATATCTTACCTTTTTGGGCATTGCCTCCACAGCCAGAGCTTAAAAACATACCGTATTCCTATCATGCCTTTCAGTGTAGATGCAAAGCCAAGCAGTTCGTCATGGCGGTCCAAAGTCATCGGTCACTGGGGCGGACTCGTTGTCACATGGCTATGTGCTGTATCAATGGCACTGTTGCACCATGTGCCAGCAGTGTACACCGCAAATCCGCTGGATGTGCATCAATCAAATGGTCATGTCTTCATATGCAAGGGGAGTAGTCCTCAGTGAAATTAAAGAGGCAGTCAAGGGATCTTGGCACAGTAAGTCAATTCCAATATGAGCCTAGGGGCTTGGATATGATCACCTGGACGTTTGTGGTGGTTAGGGTTTGGGAGTCCATACCTCTGCTGTTGGGGAAGTGCACCATGGTCAGCCCTGTGGGTCAAGTGTAACCAATCCTGATAATTGGGATAAGTAGATCAGTAGTCAGGCTGGCTGTCCAAGTCAGTCAAAGTGATGTGCCACGTTCAGTCTTGTTGGTCTGTTCACTTAAAGGCAAGTGGGGATTATTAGGGAGCCACTGTACTGGTAGGAAGTTGGGCAACTCAATTCTGGGAACGGGAGGCAGCATGCTGGGTTCCAGAGGGGGCAATAATTATGATGGGGGGGAACTCATCAGATAAGAGTGAGAGATGATCATGCATTGGAAAATATGGACTGCCATTGATGGTCACAATTACTGCAATATGGCAACAATACAGCAGGATAGGTGGCATGTAGGCTCTGAGGATAATGTTGGGAGAGGAAGCTATAGTTTAAAGTGGTGTGTGGGAGCATTTGAAAGCTCAGTATTGACGTGCTCAGTAGGGACTGCCAGGAGGAAAGGAACATGGAGGTGTAAGGGGGCCTCTTAATTATCTGGCTGTGCCTGTGACTGAGCTGTAACAAGTCCAACCTGTGTTACATTCCATGTACAAGTGAATCATAAATGTGCACTGGAAATGAACCATGTCCAGAGTAGTTAAAGTAAGTGTCTTCTTTCTCTCTCTTATCGTGCCAGCTCTACTTGTGAATGATGTGAGGCTCTTTAAGTGGTAACTGTATTAATCAGACATTTACACAGGTTGCAAGTAATGTGTGATCATAGCACTCTGTATATGAAATGCATGCAAGAGCCAAGTGTATAGGATGTAAATCCTGGTCACAGGTACTCTCGACCATGCTATTGGTCATTACTGATTGATCAAAGTTGTTTCTGTGAATTGGAGGTAATCCCAGATGGCCATAATAGAACAATTTTAAAGACAATCCAAGATCTCATGGGCTGCACAAGGCCATGGAACTGATTTCTTCCAAAGAGAATGATGAGGACATTAAGCGGCAAGAACATTACCTTCCACATGATGGAGTGCTGCAGCAAGACAAGCAGGGCTTAAATGACCCTAGGTTCCAATAAATGTAAGCTGGGTGCAGTGATCATTCACTGACTGTAAATTTATTATTGGTCAATAGGCATTTGTATCCTAGCTGTTCCCAAAGTCAAATGCAGCTTCTACTTATTTGCCTATTTTTTGATTTGGCTGTTGCTGAATAAATGTGAACTTTTCCAACCATTGGAAGCTTTTGCTATGTGATGATCCCACAATGAGAAACTACTTGGTTACCCTAATTTACAAATAGCAAATTGAACCCAAGGACACCTACAAACGGGTCCTGCCATTAATATAGTTTACTTGTCAACCCTTTGGTTCGCAACTTTAGTACAGTCACTGGACAACATGTAGGGCGGAAATTTCCCAACCCATGGTACAATATAAGCTATGGTGATAAATTTGGGAAAATTGGGTGAGATGTCAGACTAGGCCTTTCTCAATGTCGAGACCAGAAGTTTATGTATTTCAACCAAGCCCTGAAGGTCAATACGTGATTTTCAGGAGTGAGCAATAAGAGGCTGATTAACACAGACTATTGCCCATTAGCTCTCTCATTACTACCTAGTCACAATTCAGTCCACTGTTCTCCCACCTACAGGATAGAAACTAGATGACGAGAATTCCCAGCACGACAGTCTGATTCAGGCCATAGCACTGAGCCGAGCTGCTGCCTGGCTCCAGGCTAGCTGTGTGCGATGGCATAATCTCCCGTGGCAGACCTGATGACCGTCCTCTCCAGTACCCTCTCTGCCAGAACGTCCAGGTCCCTGTTCACAATGTGGGGTGCAGACATTCACTTCTGTGGTTAAGTGAGAAGGGATGTTCCTGGCTTGCAGCAGATTGCAGCTGGACTTTTTATATAATGCCACTGGGGTGAACACTGTATGGTCCTAACAATCTTGAGCACTTCTCTCTCTCCTGTTACATGGAAAATTGTGCTGAACAGGCCAGTTGCACAATTAAGGAGATGAGGAAATTAAGTAAGAAAAGTCACTTCAAACTGTCATGAACTGAGCACATGAGCCTCATTCAACCAAACACTTCAAGTGCAAAATGGGAAAGTTTCATTCATTATGGTTACCTTGGCCCTTTCATATAATTTAGATATTACTTCCAATAGACATGGGTTCTTTGTCGATCATATGAATAAAAAATGCCTGGTGTCAAATGTAGACATTGAAGGATCAATGGAAAATTGGATGGGTTTTCAAAGAGATAGCACCAATGGGTTTGAAAAGGGAAGCATGTGGAATTGATGGCAATCTCTTGGTGTGTAAGGAATTGGTTTATTGTTGCCACATGTACCAAGATACAATGAAAAGTGGTTTTCTTGCATGCTCTATCGGCAGATCGCGCCGTACAAAGTACATCAGGGTAGTAGAACAGAGTTACACCTACAGAGATGGTGAAGAGAGAAGGATTGAAATTAACATTTGAGAGATCTGTTCAAAAGTCTGATAACAGCAGCCAAGAAATAGTTCTTGATTCTGTTCATTCATGTATTCAAACTTTTATATCTTCTGCCTGACAGAAGAAGGTGGAAGAGAATATGGCTGGGGTGGGAGGGGTCTTTGATTATGTTGGCTGCGTTCCCAAGGCAGTGGGAAGTATAGATGGAGTCAATGGATGGAAGGCTGGTTTGTGTGATGGACTGGGTTGTGTTCTTAACTTTCTGTAGGGGTCTTGGGAAGAGAAGTTGCCATACGATGCTGTGATGCATCCAGATTGGATGCTTTCTATGTTGCATCTGTAAAAGAAATGGTCAGATTCTTTGTGGACATACCAAAATTCCTTACCCACCTGAGGAAGTAGAGACATCGTTTTGCTTTCTTGACCGTCACATCGGCAAGTGTGAACCAGGATAGATTGTTGGTGATCATCGCTCCCAGGAACTTGAAGCACTTGACCATCTCCACCTCAGCACCACTGATACAGAGAGGGGTGTGCCCTCTACTCTGCTTCCTGAAGTCAATGACCAGCTCCTTCAGTTTGCTGACATTGATGGAGAGACTGTTGTCTTTACACTATGCCGCTAAGCACTCAATCTCTATCCTGTACTCTATCTTGTTGTTTGAGATCCGAACTATCAGGCAGACAGTAGGGATAATGGATGTAAACTCAAATCAGCAGGTTGTGACCAGTCATGTCCCTAGTGATCTGGAACACTCTCCCCAGAAAACGTTTGAGGCTCAGCCAAGTAACATGTCAAAACTGAGATTTACAGCTTTTAGTTAAGTAGGGAGATCTCAAACCAAGGTAGGTAAACTGAGTTTAGGCACAGATTGGCCATGATTGGATTGGACTGGGGAACAGGCTCAAGGGCTGAATGGAGCTTCTGTTCTGACGCTGCTACATCCGTCTAGAAAGAATTTAGGGTATTGTGTGTGCATGACCACACATACATAAGATGTGCATAGTTGGCATAAACATACCGGCGTACAGAGGCCAAACATTTTCTATTCCCTAAAGTGCTTACACAATATATAATGTTGGTCTTATCTATGCAATGTGCGCCTGCTTAGGATTGTGCCTTAATGTTGCTTGTTGTTTGTCCACCGATCCACATGACCTTCTTACCTCATTGCTTAACAGTTTCTAATTCAGCTGCATTCATTAGGATCAATTGTTTAGCTCGGTTTTTGTTGAATCATCTCGATTTCGAACAAATTTCAACCAGCAGTTAAAGGAAACAAACATCTCTAGCTTAGATAATTCGGCTAAAAATCTGCATTTCTCTACAAGCGAGTATGAAGAGTTCAAATGGTACAAGATGAATTACTAACCAAAAGGGATAAATTATACCCAAGAGACAATTATTAACGCGCCTGGTAGACATTGATGTTATATTTCATTATAACAAAAATATTTCAAGTTGGTGCATAAAACACCTCCTATGTTTTCCCTTTTGAACCTTTATGTTTTTTCTTCTTTTTAAACCTGTGGTAGGTCTTAGGGTAATGAGCTATTTCCTCTACCAATGACCTCTATGTGTAATTAAGCATGCTCAGACCAAAGGCACTCATTATTCAAACATAAAAATATGCTCAAATCAGTTAGTTTTTTTTTTCAGTTTTGTAGAGTACTTTAACTTGTAAATATTTCCAGGTCTTCCTGAATGGATTTGGGATGGTTCCATGTTTCAAACTGCTTACACAGTCTTGCCAACTCCATAGAATTTGAGTCAATCCAATAGTGTCTGTGCTGCTTTCAGTCATTCCTACTGATGAATAAACTCTGTTGGAAAGCGTATTTGTTAACGCCAAGTGAAGGTAAGTTCTCTGCTGGCTGACTCTGCAATTGTCTATCTATTTATCTCCATATCTTAGGGTCACAAACACGATTTCAGATTTTGTTGTAGACCATTTTTCCTGTTAGATGGTTTTATTGCATTTCACGTAAGCTGCCTTTGTTTTTTACAATTTAAAAATTTGCCCTCAGAATCTGATTAAAAAGGCCGACTGACAATAATTGTTTGGTAGATTAATCTTTGTTCTTTGGTACAGGCAATCTTTTATTGTCTCTTCAGTACAGATGATGTGAAATTTCACAAAAATGTTACCAGCACCCTATTGTGCGAACTGTTTATGCTGTTTCTTTGGGAATTGACTGATTTCCTAATGGAAAACTCCACCTGAAAATAATAGTGAGCATTTCAATAGTGTCAATACACAAGTCCTGGCACAGTCAGTTTTATCTTTACCCATATCTTCTTATAGGAGTGTTTTATATCATCATACGCTGCAGAGTAACATCTCAAGCAAAACACAAAACTAATCCTCCTTATTTGACCATGGCCCAGAATTCAAAACAAACCTTCAAACTAAAGCACACTCCATCTCTTAGTCATGATATTTTAACTCCTTTGGTCTTCTTTCAGCTACACATGGAATATTACATTCAGATCTGCAATTAACAATGCTAAATAAGAAAGCATGGCCGGATTAGAATGGAATAAATTTCAAACGTTAACACAGAAGGAAAATTCAGGAAAATTTTTGGAGATCATTATCATGGCCTATCAGTCAATAAAGAAAATGAAACAATTTGATTGTTAGAGAAAAAGACCCAATTTGATCTACAAATAAAACTGTCTGAATTATTCATGTCCTTGACATTCATATACTAAAATTTCTTAATTTGGGTAAAGCACTGGAGATATCCAGCAGCTTTGGAACTGTAGCACAGCATGAGCATCTTCAGGAAAGGAGGAGAAAATGTTCAATGGAAAATATCACATTCAATGTAAAAACCACGGGATGATGGATATCAACAATAGATATTGTCTTTTGAAAGATGTTTGTGTGGATAAAGTCGAATCAGAATTCGATTTGCCTTGAGCAATCATATTGCTGAAATGAATCGAAACAAATGGAAGATAGACATGATCAGAAACGTAGAAATAATCGGATCACAGTTTTCGAATGTGCCTAGATTAAATAAACAAAAGGATTGGTGATCACACTGAGTTTATGACTGCAAGAAAAACATTGTAATGTGGACCTTCTGCCTCCCCAGCTGCTCACCATTTTCCCTCAAAGCAAACAATCAGATCCCTTCCAATTATTTTATTTTGTTTATTGCCATGTTTTTGGTTTTATTTTCTCACCCTTTGCATTTCGACTGCACATATTAAACATGGGTCAGATGCTTTCTTTTGTACATTTTTATACAGTTTAGCAGCACAGCAGGGCTCATGTTGATTTCAGCTGGCTCTGCAAGTGCTCAAGTTGTCCACATGTGAAAGGCACTGTTCACATCCACGCCTTCTGTGCAGAGGTACGGGCCAATTTGTAGGCATCATGCTGTGGCAGCCTTGTTAGGCCAAGATGCTGGTATGTTATAGAAGTCCCAAAATACCAATAATATTGACTTAGCTAAAAGGATGAAAGAATATCATTGCAACTGGTCATGCAAGCAAGATCTGGAAAAGCAGAACCAACATTTCCATGTTTAATACATTCAATAGTTACCTCTTTATTTTAATAGATTAATTAGCTCACTTAAATTTAATAAATACATTAAACTAACACATTCACTTCATATTCCAGATGATTTCTGAGTACTGTGCCAAAGGATTAATTAGGAAAAAAATCTTCATTAATAACTTTTGCTTGTTGTTAAAATTAAAATCAACCCCTGAATTAATCAGTCAGATTTAATTAAATTATAACAATATTGTTTGAATTAGTAAAATGCAACTTTTTTAATGCAGCAGTGAACCTATATTTTGCTCTGTTTTGATGAATTCCAAGTCTTGGGTCATTTAGTGTTGTCCAGATCATATAGTGTCAAACAGTGCCATAACCAATCCTGATCTACTGTAGCGATGGCGCAACAAACTCATGAAATAGTACGTAATCTTGTGTAGTCATTTTGTGCAATGTTGACGATTAAGGGCATGCAAGGCTGAGAATTTTATGCTTTTTATAGCACAGTTTCAGAATATTTCAGATGCAGGCAAGGAAGTAATGGCATTATTGCTGGATTGTTAATCCAGAAACCCAAACTAATGTCATCAGGGCATGGCTTCAAATCCTGCCAAGGCAGATGCTGGAACTTGAATTAAATAAAAATTGGGAATTAACAATCCATTGTCAATTGTCAGGAAAACCTCATCTGGTTCACCAGGGAAGGAAACTGCTGTCCTTACCTAGTCTGGCCTACATGTGATGGGCTGCAATGTGGTTGACTCTGGGCAATTAGGGATGGGCAATAAATGCTGGCCTGGCCAAAGATGCCCTAATCGCATAAATGAATAGAAGCAAAATATGGTTAAAGCCCCGAGTAATATCCTGATGGCAATGAAATGGGGTGATAGCCACTTCTGGCTCAAAATCAAGCTCTTGTTAATTCTCTTTCATTTGGTATTTGCTCCTCTTCACTGCTGCCATGCAATATAATGAAGAGCAGTGATGCTTCAGTGTCTGAATACCCTGCTTTTTCTATCACAAAAGACACAGTGCCAGTTGGGAATGAGAACCATAAAGTGTCGCTGTTCCCATGTGGAAGCGAAGGCCTGTTGGAATGAATGATGTGGAGGGTCTTGGTAATGATTTATGCATTTGGGGTTAACTTATTGCAGCACATCTTTTATTCCCATTCTGTCTACCTAGGTCTGAGTTTCCTTCTGAGAGTGTGAAGCCACCAGGAGATTTCGATCCTTGCAACCAAAATGAGAATGTCTTGGAAACCCAGCATGAGCTGTAGAATCCCCATGGATAAATGTTGGAATTAAAACTAAATTAATTGAAATTAAAATTAAAGTCAAGGGTATGTGAGTAGGTGACACAAAGAGAGAGCAAAATAAAACAAAAAGGTTTAGAAGAAGGGCAGGAAAAGCAAATACGGCAGAAGGATGAATCTCAAAGAAAATCCATATTAAAAATAACATATAAATCTCTCAGTAAAGAAGGGAATTATAAAAATCTGAGGAAACCGTCTCTGAGAGGTGAGAGTAATGAATTGCCGTAAAGCGACAAGATAGTTGTTAGTGGAGGTTAGGATGGTTAAAATGGCAGGAGGGCAGTGCTCCATTCTCAATCCTCACCTTAATTTACCTGAATTCAGGCACGTATCAGCTGCTCACTCCAATGAGGACAGGGATGTCATGCAAATGAGGGAAGTCATAATTTGATGACATTATGGGGCCTTGCAACCATTTTAACTGTGCACCCAACTAAAATCTGCACAGCCGGAAACCCATCAGAGAAAGCTGACAACAGGCAACCCAGGTAAATGCATATGTTTTTAAAAAATTCTTTTCAAGGCATCCTGCCATTGTATAGAGTACTGGTTCTGAAAGGGTTAATGCTGGATTCAGCACTAAGCTCCTTCCAATCTGATGATGTCATATGGCCTTTGCTGAGGAAGGGCAGAACAACTTAGGGTCTCGTGGAAAGATGATCAATATCCTAGACCTTCAAAAGGCCTTCATAATAATGGCTAACTTGATGTGCATTTTGCTCTCAGTAGGATATGTGGTAGCTCTAATATTAACTTTCATTACGTAAAAAACTACATGTAGGTAATGTTTGAATTTTCCATGCAACCTTCAAATGGCAATATCCGAATCCTGTCATTGATGAGCAATTCATGTTTTCTTTTTTTCTGCATTTAATTAAAGCCTCAATGAGCATTGTTTCTACACTACTTTGAATTATTTTCTTTTCCTTAAAAATGATGCACATATTCCTGACGTGTAATTTACTTCAGGTACCTGACAGTTGTAGCTCACTGAACACTTGTCCCAGCCTCCATCCAAGTGCTCCTGCACAGCCTGCTCCATGAACACAATTCTCCTTGATCCTTCAGCCACGCAAGTTGGCGCCAACAAACCACCAGCATTATTGTGCATTGCACTCAGACTAATTCAAGTTAAATTTCAGAATTTCAGCACAATACTTTGGAGATCAGGGATATCTATGGCATACACGCTTCTGCCAGCTCACTTTGCACACAGAGGAACACATGTACCTGCACAGGATGCATCCTATGGCTTCTAACTTGCTTTCTTAGTACTTACTAATGTTGTTTTACTTGGAGGCTACAGGATTTAGTCTGTGTCACATTGCTTGCATCACAGACAAGACCTGACTTCAGCTCCGACTTACAGGTTGCCAGCTGCCAATGTCTGTGTCTTGTTTTGCATTTCAGCACAGAGGGAGTGGCACACAGCTAGTCACAGAGGCAAGCATTGACCAATCAAGGGGATGTACGTGTTGCTGTGCGGCATCATGTTACATCACTCACTCTGGCATCATGGTGCTAGCAGGTTATGTGGTAAACGCACTGCTTGGGCTTCAACCAAAAGGCCATGTGTGAAAATCTAAGGGAATCAGTCCTTATTAGGGTGAAGGGGGACTAGGGTCAACCCACGATTACTTCCACTATCGGTTTGTCTGATTCCAATCAGGGGGCAGCCACAATCAGTCAGATACATGGTCCCACCAGAGCCTGGGGATCCATGCCCTTGCAGTCCAGGGATTGAGCCATGGTCAGGCCTGCAGATCAAGTGTAAGCTACCTGTAAGATGGCAGGTACGTCAATTAGAGTGCTATTGGTACATTAAGGCTGTGCCTGCCTATTCTGCAATGAGATGAAAGTAAGGATCAAGCACAATGGAAATTGATGGAAGAGCAGTTAGTGATGATTCATGAACAGGATGACTGGTGAATGCTCTCAGCGAGCAAGTAGGAAAAGAAAGGCAGGAACATTTAATCATTTTATGGGGGAGGTGGTGGGAGGATGAGATGCATGAGAACTGTTGAATGAATATAATGCATATGAACATTTATCTGGTCTCAAAAATACCCAGCTGGACTCCAATGTTTGGAGTCCCAAACAAAGTTCTAACAAAGCCATATTAGGAGGGAGATAGTATTCTCGCACGCCTCAGATCGCAGTGCTTTCTTCAGAAATAAAAATTTTCAGCTCCTTAACCCTCCTTTGGCTTGAAAGCACTGCAGACGGAAATCTACCATACTGTGGCTGTATACTCTGGTAATGGCAGGCAATCAGCTTGTGGCAATGCTTCTGGCAGCCTGGTTAAGGCCATAAGACAGGGCAGTCAAAGTAGGCCATTCAGCCCATTGCGTTTACTCTGCCATTCAATGAGATCATTGACCTCCTTTCCTGCCTTTCCCCCATTACCTTTGCTGATTCAAAATCTAAACTGCCTTTAGAAATGAGTAACACAAGAAAATGGGTTGAGGTCAGGACTGAGCCGTCATCTTGTGAGAAATCATACCTTATAGATATAGCTATTAGTGAGTCACATTAATCCATTCATATTTAGTTGGCTTGGTTTCTTCAACTTATTCAGCTACACTGAATTGTCCTTTCTTTCACCGCTACAGCGCGTACAACAAGCAGGAGGGAAAATAATACCCTTGTTGGCTGAATAATACCAGCGGGTGCATAAACAGTCCTAACACTTTTCCAGCGGTAATTCTTCTGCTGAGGAAAGCCTAGCTGAAACCCAATGATCAGGCCTTGGACAGTGAATGATATAGTGGGGTCAGCTCTGCGGAATTACATTGAAGTCAGCTCACTTCATGGATTGCATAAAAGAACAAAAGAAAACCAGCTGTAATAAATGCAGCACAAATAATGAGTGATTCTGAAAAGCTGTTTTAAATTTGAGGTCTATAAATTCAAAAGTAGCATTTTGGGCATGTCTATAGATATGTTAAGGCATGGCATTTCTTAAGGGGAGAAAGAGAAATCGAGTTAGACAAGCATGGAATAGCAACACCACAGATTCTGTATTTTGTCTGGACAATGAGTCTTTCAGTAGAATCAGGCACAGCACCCTACAGCAAAACAAAAGCATCTCTCAAAACAACCTAGAGGGGCTGAAAGTGCAAGAAGAAACAAAATAGAAAACTTCTCTTCCCTACCAACCTACTCAAGAGAAATCTGAATGAAAAGGCAGCAAAAGCACAGGGACGAATAGCAACACCATAGTGAGAAGGCTAAATATTTTGGTCCTTGGAGACTCAAACTTAGTTACTTATACAAGCAGCTGCATTGAAAGTTACAATGTTGTTCTGGTTCGTGAGTCAACCTTCACTAATGTCTATTTTTGTCCAAATACTTGTAAAAGTAACTTCAAATATAATCACTTCTTTATTTTGAATAGTAAGTTCCTATACTTAAGCAGGAAAAGTATTCTATTTACATGGTTTCACTCCATAAATGATTGAGAATATTCTATATAGGGAACTATTATAAATGTTTAACCTACTTTAATACAGCAACTTTACAAAATATAGAAACATTTGGCAGATGTTCTTATTTTACACTTGGATACAAATGTGTGCCTGGGAGGACGGTATGGGTAACTTGTATTAAGGGAGAGTTGTTTTCACGTTGGCTAAATTGAAATTTCCTGTATGTTCTACATTTAAAAATTCTACAAAGTCTCGTCAGAGCCTTTTGAACACTTCAAGAATGATATTCGGTAGTAATGACAAACAACAGGTAGCTTCGAAGTACATGATTTCTGAGTACACAATTTTATCAATGATCATCATGGAAAACAATAGGTGTAGAATCCAAACCCAGGGGCCAGATTTTCCAATTCATTACTGTTTCAGATGAGATATTCCAAACCGTTAAGCTGCTGGCTGAGGGGAGATGAACTGGCTCTCCTTCTTCATTCAATCATCCACTTGGTTAGTTGCAATAAGGTTAATTTAGAAAGGATCTCTTCCCTTATCTCCCCAGTCCAAATAAATTTTACATTTTAAAAGTAGTCAAGTTAACCAAGCTTTTTTGAATTAACAGAGAATGTGTTCTTTATTACTTAACGCAAGAAGAAATAGTGATGCAATACACAGAAATACAAATTAGAAATAAGAGGCAAGTCCAAAAAAACATAAGTTGAAAAAGATATGCAAATCAGTCTCTGAAGTATTTGCAAAGACTGGATAATTGAACACTAGCTGTTACAATGAAGGTTATTTGTATGTTTGGTAGTGGAACAGTTGTTTTATGTGACTCTTGGTTTGTTCTTATTCCTTCTTTCAACTGGTTTACAGCTCTCGGATGAGGAGAGGTTTTTCTTTACCTGCAACCCAGGGTAACTGGGGGACAATTCTTTTTCTACGACCTTCATAGCATGCTGGCGCATGAGCTAAAGATAGTCCACTTCAGTAGAGTCAATGCTGACATTTTAACACCTGTACTTGTTCATTCCTGGAAGGTAAAACAGAAATGTCTACAAGATGTGGCTTTGTGCTAAAAGGGGAGAGATATTCAGCCCTGCCTTCTCTTCAGTGTGGTTTGAAGTTTCCCTTGCAATTTACATGTGCAATATTCCATTGGCTTCACATAGGACTTTGCCAGACAGTCACTGACTTTAAAACCCTTGTCTAATTATTGCAGTTCTCCTTTTAAAAGATACAACATATTTTGAAACTAAAAGTTAAAAAAAAATACATAAATAACTCAGGGTTCTGCTCCATCAACATAACAAAGGAAATTTTCTTTTTGTTTCATTAAGAGAGGAATTTCAGCCCTTTGCTGGGGTTTATATTTTTAATTTTTTTTTCCATTTTATTCTTTCAAGATGAACAATTTCCTGAAAATATATTGGAAGTAAAATACTATAGACAACACCAGATGCGTCCTGAAACATCAGAGGACAACATGAATTGGCAAGAGTGTAAAGTCTGGGAAGAAAGCTATCAAAGTTAATTCACAACAATGTTAAGATCTGGATTGCACTGTCCAAATTTGCCAGAAACAAATATTTTACATATTACTCAATCATACATCGCCTTTCAATTGGCAATAGGCTTGCAAGATATATTTTGCTAATCAGTGGTTTGTGTAACTGAAGCTTGTATATTGACAATAACACCACACTCTTAGATGCAACTCCCTGAAAAAAAATACAATCATTTGTATCCTTTATAAACAATATTAATTGTGGAAAAATCCTTATATGTGAATATGGAATATTTGCCATTAATAGAGGACTTTTTGCTGGTATTTAATGCTCACAATATTCCATTTAGACGTGGTATTTGGTATGTGGTATTAGCTGTTTGGTATATCAAATATTCTGATGTGGTTTTGAAGCAAATCTTCAAATGCTACATAATGTTTTAAGCCTATATGAACGTACATCAAAGTTTGAAAACATTTTGAATACTGATGTACTTATGAATTAAAAGGGCCAATATGTCCGTTACAGCAACGGACAAAGGTGCTTCATACAAATGAGTTAAACATTAATACTAATGTTCAGGTATTATAACAGTTTACAGTTCAATCTGTTTTTGAAAATAATTTGTAGTCCATATGATCTTGGAAAGAAATTGAATATTGACAAGCATCTTGTTTATCATGTACATTAACCCATAAGCTTTTGCATATTGTCCCAAATCAGTAAACTCTTGGATTCCTAAATAAAACATGACAATAAAATGGAACTTAAAATGACAGTGTTCAAAAATTGTAGGAAAATGTTTACTTCAGTCCATTTTTGATGCCATCACTAACTCTCAATGACTTAGACTCCTGACTTCATGAGCTGGCTAGTAACTCAGTGTCCAGCAGAAGTGGGATGGCAGTGGGAAGTTTGGCTACTTCGAGGTTGGGAAACATGAAGATTGGGTTTCCTTCAGGTCCAACCGATGTTAATGACAAAGCCTGGTGACTGCTTTCTGATTTCCATTTCCCAACCTCAATCTGTCATGTTGAGAAGGAGGAATAGGAGTTTTGTACCAGATTGCAACTGGGATAGGGGCACGGGAGGAATGATGCATTGGAGACACTGGGGTAGGGAGGGTGAGTGAGTAAAAGGAAGTTCAGAATCCAGAGCCAGGGAATACCAAAGGCTGGAGCCAGGCAGCAGGGGCAGGAGGAACAGCTGAACGGAAGCTGGAAGATCAGCGACTGAAGTTGTAAATCATCAGAGTTTGAAGCCAGATCAGAAGCCAGAATTGAGAGAGATCAGAGGAAGATGACGGGTCAAGGTTATGGATGATTGGAGGACGTAAGAAGTCTGGAAGTCAAAGGTCAGAACAAGGAAGAGATTGAAAAAATCAAGGAAGATGTGGTGGGGGGGGAAGTTGTTGATGGATGAGAGTGGAAGTTTTGTTGAGGGCCTTAGTGGAGTTGGAAGTGTTAGTGGGGACAAAGATAACTGATTCTGGGGCGCGATGAAGCACGTCTAGTAGATCCAGATGGTAAATGAAGAAATGGTTCCTGTATCTTTCTTTAGTCACCATGTGTCGTCATTATAATATTTAAATTGCCGACCTATCTCTTCTGATGGGTTTGTTGCCTACTCTAGTTTGCATCCAACAAGCAAAAAGTAGATGAGTTTAAGCATGTTGGAGTTTGAATTCAGATATTTAACACTTTAACATCCTCCCTAATCCAAACCTGCCTGTTTCTGAATGGCAAATTTCCACTCAGATATTTTTAACTAACCTGCTGGCGAAATTTTTGACAAAGAGCAGAAAAAATATACATTTCATATGATTGCGAAACTGTTTCCATGGAATGTGATCTGGGACATTGGCATTTATCGCATCTTAAATCTTGATAGAAATTTCCTGATTGGTAGCATTTTTACATCGCAATTTTAACAAAATTACAACGTTATATCGCACTCATTTACTTGAATTTGGCAATACATCAGAGGTTAAACAGTGTAAAACCTGATATATTAAAGGAAGTGAACTTTTGGCAAATGTCTTATAAGAAGAGGAGTAATAATGTATCTTAAAACTCTTTCTGTTTCACTCTGCAGTTACATTGTTAAAACAGGCTATTTGGTGACCTTTGCTATAGTACATTTCATTTGGCCAGTTGATGTGGGTTAACATTGGAGGCCACAGCTGCAAAAGTAAGAACACAGCGCTTGAAAGAAAACAAAGCCTATCTGACCACAACTTTCCAACCAAGTGTACAGATGGAGATGAAAATTTGGCTTCCACGTCTGCACCAGAAACAAGTTGAACCTTCTGGATATTTATGACACAGTATCGGATGACAAAGTAGCTGTAGTCTCAGGAAAAAGCACTTGGATTTGGTTGCGCTGAATCAGGGGCCTTTCTTTACTAGTCCCTGTGTTATAATTACTGCAAGAGTCTAATTTCATTCAGACGCCTGTTCAATTAGCAAAACCTTCGTGCTATACTTTGTCTTCCTATTGATTCCCACTGGCATTTTGAGGCAGCTAGTCTTTAAAACCTGAAACTATAGAGTGTTTTTTTTACAGTTACTGGAAGCACGGGTTAGGGAACATTTTCACACATTGGTAGAACGTAGAAACTGAATGAAAGAGCTTTAAGTTTTATAAGCACCCTAAAAATAAATACCCAAACAGCCAATGTTGATCTTATTTAATTTTTAAACAGTTTTCCCCGATTCGCTCAAAGCCATGTAAATTGTATTCTGTATTCGCTAACATGTTAATTAAGATTGCATACATTTGCCGAATGTTCAGCGTGGGGAATGATGGATAACAATCCACCTCCTATAACTTCATTCCAGCATGTTGGATATCAAAGGATAATATTTCCATTCCCAGGGAGCATGCAATTCAGGCAGGGCCATGTGTAGGGAGCAGCCCATAAGCTGCTGCAGAACACTGATGAATCAATATGGTTTCCTTCCCATTAAAACCCCATGGCAAATTACATTCCTTCTGCCCAATTCTATTACATTAGTACCAGCACTTGCAGGGTAGGTCTGGAACCATTCCAGGAAGTCCTTGGGAATTCAAACTAAATTTCCTGTTAAGGACAATTGGATATATGTTTGCTGAGAGTAGGTGTTGGGCTTATTTTTGAACTTAAAAGACCCAGCTACCAGCAATGAGAGGGACTAAAGGACATTCTAAATTCTACTTTCCAAGAGCTCAATATTAAAATTGAAACTAAAGTTTCTTTTCTGATTATTTTGGCCAATGCTCATCCATTTTTGAGTTTGTCATGTTTACAAGAAAATACGTCCTTAAAGTGTTTCTTTTAGTAGAAATTGCAATGCCTATACCATCATTCAAATACAAAATGAAGTCACTTTGAAGTTAATCTTGAATATCCGTTGTATGTAAATTATATTCACAAGAGTTTCCTATTAATCTCCTTCTAAATATCTGTGGCAACCGGCAAAAACATCAACATAGCAGCATTTAACACTTGTTTGCAGGTTTTCTCTCAAGCTTTTGCAAACGATACAGTGGACAATTAGGAAACCGAATGAAAATATACCTCATACTATGGATTTATAGGTGGAAATTTAGCACATTTGATTCTTTTTTATTTGTGATGTATCTGGCAATGTAAAATATAGTATTAATTTTGCAATTTATTTGTTTTTTTTTTAGAAATGACTTAGTTCTGTGAAGCTTTATAAATAAAATATCAGAAAGTAATTCTGGAAAAGCAACCTAAATTGTAATGGCGTGTTGGAAAACAAGTTGAAACTTTATTTTAATATTTACCATAATATACGTATATGTAGCTTGGTTTATTTCTTTCCTTACTTTTGTTCAATAAGAATATCTACTGTTTCATATGAATATGGAAGCAGTCCCAGTTGAGTGGCCGGTGTGGGGAAACAGGCCCAGTTGAGTGGCCGGTGTGGGGAAACAGGCCCAGTGCAGTGGTCAGTGTGGGCAAAAAGGCCCAGTTGAGTGACCGGTGAGGGGAAGCAGACCCAGTGCAGCATCTGGCAATGGGAAGCTGTCCCAGTGCAGTGGCCAGGAGGGGAAGCAGGCCTAGTGCAGAGTTTGGGAGGGTAAACAGCCCCAGTGCAGTATCTGGTGAGGGGTAACAGTCCCAGTGCAGAGGCCAGGAGGGGAAACAGCCCCAGTGCAGCATCTGGGAGGGGAAAGAGTCCCATTGCAGTATCCGCTGAGGGTAAACAGTTCCAGTGCAGAGGCCGGAGGGAAAACTGTCCCAGTGCAGTGTCCGGTGAGGGGAAACAGTCCCAGTGCAGTGACTGGGTGGGGGAGGATGTCCCCGCGCAGTGACTGGGTGGGGGAGGATGTCCCAGTACAGTGACCGGGTGGGGGAGGATGTCCCAGTGCAGTGACCGGATGAGGGAGGATGTCCCAGTGCAGTGCCCGCGTGGGGGATCCAGTCCCGGGTGGAGGCTGGAGCGGGGAAGCAGAACCGGATCAGCTGCCAAAGTGTGGAACGCAATCTTGGGACAGCGGCCGGTAAGTGAAAGCTGTCCCAGATGAAGGCCAGGACAGGGGAATCAAATCCTGCAGAAGACATACCTTGGAGCAGTTGAGAGCCAGTGCGGAGCAGACTGGAGGCTTGGAGCAGAGTAGGGACGATTGTTGGACTGGGGCCTGGTATGGGTGGTCAGACCATGCATGGAAGTCCCTGCACACGGCTACTGCAATGTAATGTTTATTTGAATTTTCCTTTTTATCTGATTGTTAAGTCAATCCTTTATTTATGTTTTATTTCTAACTTAGTCTTTAAACACTGTCAAGTCATGCAATTACTCCTTTTATATTCCTTTTTTTTATCTAAAATTTGTACCTAAGTACTTGTACCTAAAATGGCACCTTAAGAGGCAACATTGTAAAACTTTTCACTGTAGTCCTGTACTTCTGTACTTGAGTACACGTGACAAAAAAGGATATTCTATAAAGGATATTCTAATGTTTTCGTAACTAACCACCACATTAACTGACTGAACTAAACATTAACTACATGATCTTTTTGGTCAGGTTTCGCTGAAGGATCTGACTTATGCAATAATATTATCAGAACAGTGGAAAGTGTGATGGCACCTTTAAAAAAGGTATTATTTAGGTGGAGAGACATAATCAAAACAGTAAAATTGAAAGATTAGTGAACCTTTAATGGAATAAAATGAAACAGGAAGAGGGAGAGAATTATAATAAGAAGGAAAAGTTAAGAATAGGAATAATGATTTCCGTATAAATATATGGATTTAACTACTTTAAATTTATTCAATGATATAAAACAAATTCAATTACCTGGACTAATTGTAGATAGCTAAAATCATGCTCATTTCCCGATTATTCTGACGTCATAACGATCTGTTCACCTCACACATATGGTTGCTCTCAGTATTTCTGGTTGTCTTCCTCTTCAGTATCTGCTTATCTTACATTTCCTCCTATTCTGAAGTAGGAACGGCTGCCTAAATAAGGACCGATTGAGTTTGAATTTTACGTGCAATTCATTTGAAAGTGATGTAAACTGACAGAGTTACCTTCAGTCTTTGTAATGTTTTGAAATACAATTGTGATCTGAAATACTAGCGTTGACTGTGTGCAAGCAAATAAATGTAATGTTTGTGTAAATGCGCTGAGGTTAGCTGAGCTTGATGAACTTTTCAGTATTCCCAATATCAGCATTGTGATAGGATGTTCATATGCCTAAGTTATGAGGTTGTATATTTCTCATTAAAATGTGTTTTTTTTTTAAAGTTAAAATGGTTAAGGCTAGACAATTGCAAAGAAAGACTAAGAATGTAAGACATTGAAGTAGGAGTAAACCTTTTGACGTTTTAACCCTTTCATCATTCAGACGATCGTGGCTGATCTTCTAACTGAACTGTACTGTTTTAACCTATCACTATGTCTATTGATTTTGGAGTGACCGCCAAATGTGCCCATCACATGGTCAATGAACTATAAATTAATGTAGCTGTATAATCCCTTTCTGAACTTCTTAATTAATCAAGTTAAAGCAGGCTGATTTAAATGGTTTAAAGGTTATATTATTACAAGTTATTACTTCATGTTGCATGGGGATAAATAAATAAATTTATTTAGAATGAATCACAGACACCAAGATTAAGATAAGTATAGATAAGACGAAAGAATACTTATAAGAAGAATGTCCCTTTAAGATTCTATGGTATACCACTGGGACCCATTGCTTGAGTTCCTTGTTGGTAAAATGAAGAGGTAAACATAAAATTAGACCCAGCAGTTGCAATGACTCTACAGTTGAATAGCTGGTATTTATTTGTATGGTTAAGCTCCTCGGAATGGCAGGTTTTGGGAGAGGATGAAAATTCCTGGCTTCTGGTTCTGCAGACATGGCACCTTCACTGCCCAGTTAACTTACAGCAGACCAATAGCTGCGTAAAGATGCCTTTCTCTTTTTTCGCCCTCCCTGTTATTGCTTGGAGAATAGTTTACTTCAGGAATAGTTCAAACTAGAATCTCTCTTTGTCTTCTTAAATCATTCTTAGCTGCCAAGTTAAAATAACCTTGGTTACTGGATGGTCAATGTGAAAAGAAAGTCACATTCCAAAACATTCATTGGCTTTCTGGAGACTACTCATTTCATATCTTTGGATTAGTTTTTGTTCCAGTCAATGCCCAATTTATGTTCTTCCAATGAACCATCAGAAACTTTGTTAAATCCTGGATGAGAGTATTTACGTATCTAAGTATGTTCTTCCTCATGTAACTGGCAGTGATATCATCAGGTGACCTGAAGTAGGCATATTTTTTAGCTTCATGCCACATACTGTCAGATTAAACAATTCAGTAACCATTCTTTTAACAAACATTATCGGACCATAATTATGCAATCATAACAATTAGTTTCCAAGAATCCAACAGTCTCTTGTTTTGAATATATTTAACTATTTATCATCTGAAGCTCCCTGGAATAGAGAATTCCAAACATTCACAGCCTTTTGAATGAAGAAGTTTCCCCTCATCTCATTCCTAAATGGCAGATCCTTTGTTCTGGGATTGTGACCCTGTGTTCTAGAGACCCCAGCAAGGGGAAACATCTTCCCCACATTTAGCCTTCAAGAATTTTATGTTTCAGTGAAGTCACCTCTCATTCTTTAGGCCATAGATATTCTGTATGAAATTTTCAGCTCCCTTGAGCAACTTGGGCAATGCAGAGGCTTGATGTTGAGAAAACAAATTATTGATTTGGAGGTTTCAGAATCTTGTTATTATGCAGTGACAATACTACTTCCATACATTTACATCTCACTATTAATGCAATTTGCCTGGGGAAGGCATTGGCCTAGTGGTATTATCGCTAGACTATAAAACCAGTTACCCAGGTAATATTTTTGGGAGTTGGGCTCAAATTCCAGCATGGCATGGTGAAGTTTGAATTCAATTTAATAAAAGATAGAGATAAGTGACTAATGATAACCATGAAATCATTATTTTTGTTAGCAAAAGCGCATCTGGAGCCCCCTTTAGGGAAGGAAACTGTCATCTTCACCTGGTCTGGCTGGCATGTGACTCCAAGCCAACAGCAATGTGGTTGACTTTAAACAGTCTCCTGGCTAATTGGGGATGGAAAATAAATGCTGGTCTAACCAGTGATACAGGGCTCAGTGGTTAGCACTGCTGCATCACAGTGCTAGTGAGGAGGGTTGTGAGAGTAGTGCTAGTTAGGGGGATTGGCATGCTAAATTACCTTGTAGAGTCTAGGGATGTGCAAGCTAGATGGATTAGCCATAGTCCAGGAATGTTTGTGAAAGAATAGCAATTAAAGAAATGCTTAATCTGAAAGTAAATGTGGGGTTGGGGGAATAGGGTTGAGTTCCGCAGGGATTCATGTTGGGACTACAACTACTGGTGTTACGTTAATGATCTGGATGAAAGAACCGAGGGCATTTTCCCTAAATTTGCAAATAACACAAAGATAGGTGGAGGGAACAGTAGCGTTGAAGAATCAGGAAGGCTGCACAAGGAATTGGACAGGCTGGGACAGTGGGAAAAGAATGATGGATGGAATACAATGTGGGCAAATGTGAGATTATGCACCTTGGTCAAAAAAAAGACTATTTTCTAAATGGGGAAAGGCTTCAGAAATCTGAAACACAAAGAGACTTGAGATTCTCTTAATGATGTGGAGCTGCAGGTGCTGGACTGGAGTGGACAAGGTCAAATATCACATGACACCAGTTAGAGTCCAACAGGTTTATTTGAAGGCATAAGCTTTCGGAGTGAGCGAGACTCCAAAAACTTGTGTCTTCAAATAAACCTGTTGGACTGTAACCTGGTGTAGTAGCATTCTCTTAAGGTTAAAATGCAGACTTAGTTGGAAGTTATGAACGGAAATGCAATGTTAGTATTCATTTCAAGAGAACTACAGTACAAAAGCAGAGATGCACTACTGAGGCTGTATAAGGCTCTGGTTAGACTGCATTTGGAATATTGCAAGCAGTTTTGGACCCCATATATAAGGAAGGATATGCTGGTGTTGCGTGGGGTCCAGAGGAGGTTTACAAGAATGATCCCAGGGCTGAAGGCCTTGTCATTACGAAGAATGGTTGAGGACACTGGGTCAGTACTCGATGGAATTTAGAAGGATGGGGGTGGATCAGACTGAAACTCACAGAATATTGAGAGTCCTGGATAAAATATTACCACTAGAACGAGAGGCTTGGATCCGAGGGCACAGCCTTAGATTGAAGGGTCAACCCTTCAATTTAAGTCAGAAATAGGTAGGTTCATGATTAGTAAGGGTTTCGGGGAAAAGAATAGTGTTGAGAAATGTATCAGCCAAGATCGAATGGCAGAGCAGACGCAATGGGCCGAATGGCCTAATTCTGCTCCTTTGGCTTACAGTCTTATGGTCTTAGCGAGAGCTACCAAAGAGCAAGTTACTTTTTTGTCCTTGAAATCGAGTAAATTTGTTTGAATGTGAGTCTCTGCCAGGTGCAATTGCATTAATCATGCATCTACTGATTCAGTAATGCCATCCATCTGGCATTAAATAACACTTCATCAGATCATTCATTATCCAAAAATGTAGATTACAAATTATTGTTGCAAGCATTCATGGCCATTATACTGTGCACAATAATTGCCTTGTTGTCATGCCAGTTAAACAATTGTAATCAGACAACAACATAAAAGCATCACCTTGGCGTGGCATTTTAGATACTCCACGAAATGACTTTCCAGATGTGCCACACTCCTGCATGGAACTGTAAGTATATAAGAACATTGTCTGTTTGTGCAAACTAAATTTTCTTGGGAGCACAGGATGCTATCATGTGGACTTACTGAAAGAATTCTACTTCTCTATTGTGGCATATAGAATTTGGTTGCGGAAAGCGATTTTGGTAAAGTTGCACATCTCATAACTTTTTACAAATGCAAGACATTGACCTCCCTGAGAAGCCTTCATGCAATGGTGTGTGTAGATGTGACATGACACCTGATTGTGATTAATAGGAAGGTTCAGGAGTACTGGTAAAGACGGAGCATTCATTTTCTGACACTCCTCATAGATCATCCAGTCTCACATCTGACATGAGTATTACCATGACTGTAACTTTTTCATGAGATGTGGGCGTCACTGGATGGCCCGCATTTATTGTCTGTCCCTAGTTGCCCTTGAGAATGTGATGGTGAGTTGCCTCCTTGAACTGCTGCAGTCCACGCAGATTGACCTACAGTGCCCTTAGGGCAGTTCCTAATGCCCAGTTCTTGGGGCAAGACTTCAGATGCACAAACAAATATTGAAGGAGACAGAAATTGCCACACTGCAAGCAAAGATAGTAACTTTTAATGGCTGGAAAAGGGACAACCAGAAGGTGAGGAATCCCACAGTGGTACAGGAGATTCTTGTGACCCATATCCACAAACTTGTATGCCCTTTCCATAACTCTTTGAAAAACAGTGCAGATTAAGGATGACCTGGGCCGTCACCATTGAATGGTGTCATCTGTTGGAGCAGGATTTCAGCGCAGAAGGACTGTGTGACTATTTCATCCCAGTGGCCATCAAGTTTAGAGTTGTCCACAATTTTGGTGCATGTAGCTCAGTTCAAGGTACAAGTTATGGCATGCCTTGATCCTCGCAACACAAATGCATCTAGGATGTTACTGATGCCATTTTCATCAGGTTGTTGCCGTTCATACCATTTCCCCTTGAGGAAGACAGCCAAGCGGTCTGGGCAGTGCATTCTCAAGTCATTACTGGCTTCTCAAGGTGGAGGGCATTATCGACTACACACACCCCCCACCCAGTTGCTTTCACCAGACTATGGAGTCTCCATCAACAGACAAGTCTTCCATTTCAACAATGTTCAAATTACATATTGATGCCAGATTTTGGAGGCTGCAGTAGACATCTAAGAGTTGCCACAATGTGGGCATATTGCCCCTAGGCCACACAGGGAGTACTGTTAATACAGTAATACAGAGAGAAGGGTTTACCCTCCAACATGGCTGATGGAACTCTTATGAAACCCTCAGACTGGTACAGAATGAAGATCCAATCAAGCTTATGATACCAACAGAGCCAATGTGGAACAGACCCTAGATCTCTCTAAGATGAAGTTTTGATGTCTGGACCACTCCAGCAGGGTCTTGTCGAATAGTTTAGAAAGGATGTGCTGTCTCATTGTGGCAGGCTGTGCCTTCACCACCGAAGGCTACAAAGAGGGGATGTCCTCACTGCAAAGGAAATGGGGGGGTTGGCATTAATTTTATGAGGGTTAAAATGAGAATAATGATCAGAACATTAACTAAAAAGGTCATCCGTGAGATCATGACAAAACTCTGGATCATCGAGTATGACAAGACAGAAAGAGCCTTGTTGAAAACCACTTTTGGGATGAATGAATTGAATTAGACTTGAATTTATCAATGTTCTGTTGATTAAATGGCAGTGGTCCCCTGTATAGTGAAAAGGACCTGTGGGCCTGGATATTTTTGTAGTCCTGGACCTTTTCTATTTTCGAATTATGCATCTAGTTGTGTGTAGGATTACATGCTTGACTTCTGTTGGTGATCCTAATTTGAAATACATATTACAGGTTCTACTGACTGTTAAGGAATAAAACAGCAATCTGCGAGTCAGGGCCCTAAATATCACATGGTGCTAAGATTAGGTAACTTTTAATGCTCCAATCAGCATATGATATCCAAGTGCAATGCAACAAATTCTGCCACGATAGACATTAGGCTGGCAACAATTCTAAGGCATCTTCTTTTGGTTCTCTATCTTCAATTAAGTTTCACTGTTGCTGAACGCACTTAGCCAGCTAAATTACTCTGAAATGCCTCCGCATCTAGTCGGACAGTAGACAATCTGAGAGAGGCATGCTTTTTATGTAGCTTTTCTTGATCGATCAATGTGTGATGACAGACTTGGTATGTGAACTTCCCGTTTTACATCTCCCAGCTTTGAATTGCAGTCCCTTCCCTTGAAAAGCTATTCAAAAGAATGAACATTTCCCTCTAGAGGTGTGTGGAATCAGCACTAATTCTGAGCTCTCACCCACAAGCTGGTGTAAATGTGGAATGTGGAATGTGTTTGCAGGCCAGCCCCTTGCTCAATGGCTGCATCCTGTGTTTAGCTGTGGTATTGTCTGTTTTAAAGTACAAAACCTTGACTGCAGTTTTCAGAGTCACTGCTCAATGATCCCTGATGTCTGAGGCTACCTGCAGTGAAGTGAAGGAGTTAGTTGCTTGTGAGAGATGAGCAAAGCTTGACCATTGCAACTTCTTTCATCTATATCAAAGTTCACTTATGGCTTTGCAGTTGGGGCGGTGAGGGATGCCTGTTCTGTGGTTGACCCTGTTGGTCTGGAAGACTTGGGCATTCATCTGTAGATGAGCTACTCTCTGCAGTATTCCTAGCCCCTGGCCAGCTGTAGTAGCCACTGCATTTATATGATGAGGCTACATCAGTTTCTGATCAGTGGTACTCCCAGGGTATTGATGGTAGGGGAATTCAGCATTGGTAATGTCAATTGATGTCAACTGGCAATGATTAGATTTTCTCTTGTTGGATATGGTCATTGCCTAGTATTGGTGTGGCATGAATATTACTTGCTACTTTTCAGCCCAAAAGTAGATATTGTCCAGGTCTTGCTACATTTGAACATGGGCAGCTTCAGTATCTGAGGTGTCGTGAATGGTGCTAGACATTGTGCAATCATTGGTAAACATCTCCGCTTCTGACATTATGATGAAAGAAAGGTCCTTGATGAAGCCGCTGAAGATGTTTGGGTCTAGGTCACAATCCTGAGCAACTCGTGCAGAAATGTCCTGGAACTGAAATGACTGACCTCCAACAATGACAACCATCATTCTGTAGGTCAGATATGACTCCAAGAAGTAGAAAGCTTTCACCCATGTTTGATTTGATTTATTGCTGACACATGTACCGAGATACAGTGAGAAATGTTTTGCGTGCTATAAAGGCAGATCGTGCCATACAAAGTGCATCAGGGTAGCAGAACAGAGTGCAGAATACAGAGTTATAGCCACAGAGATGGTGCAGAATGAGATGTCAACATAAACATTTCAGAGGTCTGTTCAAAAATCTGATAACAACAGGGAAGAAGCTGTTCTTGAATCTGTTTGTACGAGTATTCAAACTCTCATTGACTCTAGTTTTGCTGGGGGTCTTAGATGGCATGGTCTGTCAAATGCAGTCTGGATGTTAAGGGTATTCACTGTCAGATCACCTCTGAAATTCAGCTCTTTAATTTCTAATAATTTAAAGTGTTGCAAAAAAGGAAGCAACTGAAATGTATTGGAGAAGATCCAGACAAATATTATATGACATTGTAACACTGGGACTTACCTCATTACATTCTCTGCAGGAATAAATTGGTTTCAGATCCTGCCTAGGTATTCAACCTCTTGAATTATGTAAGTTTATATTTAATTAGAAACTGATCTCACAATATCAATAGGAATATAAAAGCTGCAGCTAGATTGAGTCATAAGTGTCATTCTTCACTTGAATTGAACATAGCAGAATGCCATGCAAGGATCTGGCTTTAGGTTCCTTAAAGAATAATTAAAACTGTAAAATGTATAAACCTGTCAGACATTCTAGCAGAGATAAGATAGGAGTGGGATTTCTAATTTTGTGGTGGAATCCTGGCTTTCCCAGCAATTGACATTCCAGGTCAGTGTGGTTCTTTCTGCAGCGCTGTAATATTCTGTTGGCAATTGTAAATCTTTTCCAGGGCTACCCAGGGAACTGCACCAGTAGATTCAGCAAAAACTATTTCTGCTAAGTACAGGCATCAGTCTTGATGTTGGTAAGTGCTTCTATTGCTTTACAAGAAATATAGATGGAACACTTATTACTTAAATATCCTTTTCTTGTGGAATTTGCTATTGGATCAAGAATGTGAAAAATACACAGGTAGAAGTTCTACATACCAAACTTCTCCCTTCTTTCGTTACACTTTTATGTCTTCTTTCTTTTTCTTTTAATTTTTCTTCACCTTTTTCCTGTCAGCGGCAGCAGAGAAGGTGACATTGTGGAGGAAGGTGGCCAGAGTGGGACTCTTAGTGAGGTGGCGGCCTGGTCTAGCAGTGGAGCTAGGGACTCCCGGCTGTGGTAGGCCCAGAGTGGGGACCCCAGGCATTGGTGAGGCGGTGGCAGAGGCAACTGCGGTGTGGTATGCCCAGAGCGGGGACTCCAGGTGTCAACGAGTCAGCAGCAGAGCCTGGGACTCATGGTTGTGGTAGATCCGGAGCTGGGTTCTACTGGTTTTCAGTGAGGCAGTGCAGCAGCTCCTGGTTGTGGTAGGCCCGGACCTGGGTTCTCCTGGTTATTGGCGAGGAGGTGTGGCAGCTCCTGGCTGTGGTAGGCCCGGAGCTGGGTTCTCCTGGTTATCAGTGAGGCAGTGGTGGCAGCTCAGCCGGGGTCTCCTGTTTGCAGATTGAGGTGGGTCCAGCATGGGACCTGGCATCAGCGTCCAGTCATTGAGGTGGCACCATCAATGAAACGATGATGCTAGGAGAGTGGCGACTCCAAATATTGGTGGGTGCAGCACAAGCAGCAGAGGGATGGTGGCGCGAATCACGTTGGTCAGCTGGGTCAGGACTCATGGTGAAGGTGGCAGAACGAAGACAGGCTCTCTTTAGCTATATCTTTTTGTTCTTTTTATTCATAAACTATTCAAAATGGCGCTGGATTGTGACGACAGTTGAAGCTTTACACTGCACGTTATTGTGTTGTTCATTGTAGAGCAGAAGTGACAATCAATCATCATTCATTTCTCAGTTGGTGGTTCAATAGTTATCTCTCTGTAACCAATTCCATACACCAGTGTAAAGTGGAGCTGTCAGCACCCTGCTGCTTTCACAAAGGAATAAAGTGGCTGGATCATCCTGGAGAGAAAGTTATGGCTGTAATTTTTACTTCGAGGATAATAGGCCTAGTATAGAACCGTACTGAAACAGTTGAATGTTTAATGGTTGGTGACTTGATTAGATGCTCTACTCTTTTCATTATATGTTCCTGTGCCCAAACACATGGTTTGAATAGTTCATGTAAAATTCTTGTGCTCTAGAGGAAGTAGAGATAGCAGCACATATCTATCATACGCAGGAAGGTGTAATTACATCATGGCAAGTTACATAATTGGTTCTTATTATCGGCATGAACAGAGAATTTTGTAAAATAAGAAACACATAGGGACAAAATATTTCACTGTAAAATAGACATTCTGCTTTTTCCAAAAGGAACATACCTGATCTTAATATCCCATGTGCTACAAATGGGAGTTTGACTGATGAAATCATATTTAAAAAGAATTACAAGGGCTTAATAGATTGGTCAACACAATATTAGGGCTGTATTATCATTATTTTTACTTTCGCTGTACATTATCTTCCCTGCAAAGAATAACAGCAAAACAAAAGCTTGGCACAAATTCAGCACTTTGAATCACTGGGAATAGCAGTGCAGAGATTTTTATATTTACTTAAAGGGAGAAGATTTGCCTTCTTTCTTTTATAATGGACCCAGAAGTGTTCCATATACTCTGACTGCCTCGATTTGTGTTAGAGGGAAAATAAGAAGTTGCAGCTCATCAAGGAGAAAAGAAGCGCATACAAAAATTCAGATTATTCCAAAGTTTGATTTGAATCCTTGTTAGACCTCTTTCCAGCAGTTATTTTAACATTTTTCATTCAATTCTGTCAAGATGTCAGTATTTTTAATAACAGACACAAGATTAGTCAAGCACATTATATGCCACCACTTCAGAACATTACTTACCAGAAGAATTCAACTTGTTTTGAAATGCAACTAGATCAGAGAGTTAGGTATCAATAAAAAAAGGATCTATAGGTCAGAGCAAAGAGCACAAGGAACTCGCTAATTGCCCTAACTGGGAATCTGGAACGTGTCAGAACCGATAGAAGCCTGTCAGATTAACTCAGGTTTATCGGCTTGCTTTTGAGTTAATGTCCTTAAGCCAAGTGCTGTAGAGGACCTATCAACAGGTCTGGTCATTACTGTGTGACCCATTAGGCACGCTAATGAGTATTTTTGGACCCATACTGATTTCACATAAGATATTTGTGTTTCCATTAAAATGTGTTTCTGAATGAGAAAGTTTTACACAGAGGGAAACAGGCCCTCATTTGTGGTAAGATAAATATTCTCGCTTTAGACACTGACACGTTGTCTTAATAAACAAATAAATAGTTGATCTCCCACTGTGCTGTCCACAGGAAATCGAGTCTCAAAGTAATGCTCAGTTGAAAAGGGATTTCGGTGAAGAATAATTGAACTAGTGTGCACACAGTAATTCAGTCAGTAGTTTGAATTCATACGACATAGTTTTCCCAGGCAGATGTCTTCTTTAGAGTAAGAAAATCTGAAGAATGCTATTGGATCAGGATGCCAATATGATCCTGCCCTCTTCTGGCTTTCTGTAGGTTAAGTTCTAAATCCTGTAGGGAAAGTTGTAGATTGGCAGGAAAGCAATTGTAATGATATTAAAGGCAATTGATAGCTGCTTTAGCCAGGCATTACTCTTTCGCAATAAAGCATGGATTGCATTCCCTGTCTGCGTCTCACTAAAGTCACTGAGCCACACACAAACCAGGAAGATCTTCTTCAGTGAAACTGGCAAGCTGGGATAGTGGGTGACCTACACTGAAATGTCCCAATCATGGATATTCAGAAAGTTTTTTTGAAAACACCTCTTCTCCCAGGGAGTTATTTTGCTGTTTAGCATATGATTGCTGATTTATTGGAAGGCACTCCATCTATTGAGCACTTCACACACTCATGTCTCCTTCCCTGCTGCCAGTGAGGTGTCAGAAGACTGAAAAATTCTTAGTTTTGCACCACAATTTTATTAAAAACATGTAAGGGATAGAAGGTTAGTTACAGCTTTTAATCAGCTTGAAGAAAAATATAGAAATAGTATTAATTGTCATGTAGGTAGATATGGAGTAAACAAGAACAGTCAGTATGCATTTACGGGGAAATTTGTTTCTAACTAATGTGATGGAATTCTTTGAGGAAGTAACAAAGACAATGTGCGTAGTATGTTGGATACCATGTATATGGGTTTTAAAAAGACTGTAGAAAATCATAACATCATAAAAAATAGGATCAGGAGAAGCTATTTGGCCAACCAAGCCTGAGCAACCATTTGACAACATCAAGGCTGATCTAATTGTGGGTTTAACTGCACTTTCCTGTCTGTCCCCAAAGCCCTTAACCTACCTTTCAGTGCCCCACCCCTTGCTGCTCTCTGATTTAAATGGGATTTTAAAGCTGTGCCCCTAGTTTTAGACTCCCCCATTAGAGAAAGCATCCTTGAAGTATCTACCATGTCAAAGCACTTCAGAATTTCATATACGTCAATAAGACTTTCTTCTAAAATCCAATGAGTATTGCCCAATGTGTTCAGCTTTTCTTAATAAGACAATCCCTTCATCACAGGAATTAACCTACTAAATCTTTTATGAACTGCTTCCAATGCAAATTTATCCCCCCTTAGGTAACTAGACATGTCTGTATACAGTTCACCAGGTGTGGCCTTACGAACAGCCATACAGCTATAACAGGACTTTCCGCCTTATGTTTTCCCACACTATATTCCATCCGCCAATTTGTGGCCACTCGCTAACTTAACTATATCCCTCTGCAGGTTGTTTGATTATTCCTTATAACTTCCTTTCCTACCTAGCTTTGCATCATAAGCAAATTTGATCAATTTCCCCATTTGACCTTATCCAACACTGTCTTCGTGCCTTGTACTTGACTTTATTTAATTTTAAGGCATTAAGTTCGAATCAACATTTCTCACCTTCAAGTTGATACAAAGATCCGTCATGTTAAGCATCACTCTTGTCTAGAGAATCCTTTATTATGTGTTATTAATTAATTCTGTCCCATTACACATCACTAATTGTAAAATAATTTGTTGCTTGATTATTTCCAGAACATATTTTTCAAGAAACTGTCTGAATACATTCTATTAATTTATGATCCAGGATAATTTTGCCAAATTAATTCATTCAAATTATATGAAGATATAAACTCTCACAATTATTGCAATACTTTTACTAAATCCCTACAGTGTGGTTATTGTCACAGGGCCTATAAACCACTCCTGTCCGTTATTTGCTAGAGAATCGGTAAATATGGATTGTTGAATTTTAACTTCCTTTAATGGACTAAAATGATTTTAAGAAGGAAGAAACATGGACACAAAATGGCTGCCGTAGATACCTGACCATAGATTTTGGCAATCTTCAGGGAACCCCTGTAGGGTAAATGAAACTATCTGCCTGGAAATTTTCTGAAGGTATTGAAACCGAGCAGCTCAGTCAACACCATGAGATTTGCGTCATTAATTCACAGAGTATAGTAGTTTTGTATAACCAGAGATGCCAACTGCAGCATGGAATCATGATTTTTCAGACTCAGGAATACACACTGCACTATATTTCAACAGCTGCTTTTCAGCACCAGAGCAGAGAGCAGTAACATGTATTTGGTGCAGCAAGGGCTGAAAATTTTTTTTCTTCCTACATGTTTCTCTTATCATCTCAGAAGGCTGTTCCACTTAACAAACAAGCTAGGATAGAACATTACTGAAAACTTACAGAAAGCTACTAAGTTTGCCACTCCTGAAGTTACCAGTCAGCACTAAACAGTGTGGTCTCAGGTTAAAAATCTAACAGCTCTGAGCACTTTTGAACGCCATCACCTTTATTCTCCCTGTTTGCGTAGACACTTTTGCCCCTACAACTTATTATTTGTGTTTGTGCATGTGGTTGATGTTCTGTCTTTATTTCTTTTTACTTAAGTTTGTAATGTAAAATTCCTTCCTTTTACTAAAGAAAACCCTGTAATTGGCTTCTTACACTTGATCTACTTAACAACTTTAATTGACATTTGGTATAGCTTTGTGCTAAGTGAATTAAAAATATTTGTTGCAACAGCATGGAGGTGGTTTGTAAAGAGAGGAGCTGACTCTCCCCACTCAGTTAGTGCTGCCAGATTCCTTTTGCTTTGCTATTTCTTACCATTATCCAAGCTGCTTTTGCAGATTGATTCTTTGAATTAAGCTCATTTATCATGACTACAATGTTCTCATCAATGGGAACAACATTGGGAACTTACTCTTTTCTTCTTCTAGTCCTTCCAAAATAGGGAGTCCCTGAATACTTAGGCTCCAGCTGTGGTCATTTTGCGTCTATATCTCTGTGGCTATCATTATCATACTTGTTTTGTTTTTATTTGTACTATCAATTCATTCCCTTTATTATGAAATCTTTAGGCATTCAGATGAAGAGACTTTAGTCCTGTCTTTTTTCCCATTTCCCTTACTGTGACCTCATTTGTTGAAGCACTGTTACGATTGTATGCTCTGACCTTTCCTGTCACACAATGTTTACCCTTACCTGAATCACTATCCTGCAATACTGCCTGGTCCTTGCTCTTTAACTGTCCAAACCCCACTCAAGTAAACTGTCCTCATGGAAATATCCCAAACAAACCTCATTAACTAAAAACCGAAAGAACTGCAGACGCTGTAAATCAGGAACAAAAACAAAGTTGCTGGAAACTGCTCAGCAGGTCTGGCAGCATCTGTGAAGGAGAAAACAGAGTTAATGTTTCGCATCCGGGGACCCTTCCTCAGTTCTGAGGAATCGACTATCGTTCCTGGTGCCCACTCCATATTTAAAAGGCCACTGTGCCACCAAACAAGTTCTGTCAGACCAGAGTTGCCCCACATGGTTGGTGATATTTGCCCTGGCAGATAAGGGGTATTGGTGCCCCACCTTGTGGATGGATACCTGAAGGTCCTTCTCGATTAGGGTGGTGCAGAGGAAAGATGGCTCTCTTCCCTCAGGACCAACAGAGGAGGTAGACCCCATCAGATCTTGCTAGCCTGGTCTGAGATTTTGACCTAAATCATTACAATCTCAGCTGTCTGATGGAATGCTTAGTAGTGAATGAAGAAGGTCAATGACCTTTTCTGCTCCATCAGGGTAAGTGCCGCTATCTTCTCTCTGTTACCTCGCACTCACCCTATCTCTCTATTGCACTGTCCTCCCAACAATGCTCATGCTGTACACTCTCACTACAACTATACAGTATCTTCCCTCATTCATTCTCAACCCCACAACACCCCACCCTCCTACCCTTTGTGCTGCCTATTCACTTGCTGAGGACACTTCACCACCTTTCCACTGCTAGGACCAGGACTGTAAGCTGTGTATCCAATTTCATCTCCCTCAAACCCTCAGTTTCACTCACTCCAGGAGAAATCAGTTCACAATAGGGCAGAGGAATAAAGAAGGATGGTGGTCTGGCCAAAATTTGAAGAGGGTACCCCGACCCTGTCTGCCCCAAGTGGATGACTGATGTCCCATGTCCTTGGACAGTTATTGGATGCTGCCCGTGAGTTACTGATCTGGGACCTCCTGACTGAAGGCTCTCTCCGTTAACATAACTGAGGATTGCTGATGACCATGACAAGCTTTCTGGCTTTGTGTTTGTGCTAAACGACAAAGCAAAGCTGATGTACTATAGCTCTGGGGAAAGGGAGGTAAGGCAAGGCAGGAATGGTATGAGGATCCAATTAGGCTCACAGTGAGAAGGTGCTAAGACACGTGAGCACCTGAGGTGCAGCCTGGTCCAATCCATGAGTTAGATACCTGTCCATGCATGCAGAATGTCCATACAGCAGCATTCCAATGGGAGTTACCAGTATCCTAAAGTGCAGGAGCATCTTGTAAGCAGGTGGAGCTGTGTCACAAAGGTCCTGAAAAGCTGGCAAGTTTCAGATACTAGCATCCTCAGACGGCTAGTGAGTGCAGTCAGTGTTCCATTGCGTGCCTTGAGATGTTGTCGCCCAATGTCCTGGATGGACAAGCAGCAAGCGGGAGTCACCAGGAATCCCTCTGATGTTCACATCAGGAATTGTAAATATCTTGTTTCCTCACAGCAGATGATAGAATAGGAAACTGAAAAACAGTGAGGCATGATATGCAGCTAATGAGGCCGATAACCAGCAATAATCCTCCTTAATAGTCATATCTCTCTGCAGTCTAGTATGAAGCTTGCTCTGATTTCCAGAACTTAGTTGGAAAATGTAGGTATCTGCTCTAACATTGAGAAAGACCGCGTTGAACTTCTCTTATGATTTTCTCAGCTTTCTCACTATACCCCACATTGTTCAGTGCCCTTTAAGATTAAGCCTCTTGAACCCGGATAATTGCAAGACCTGAGGTTCCTCCATTATTATCTTCTAGATCCTCAAACCTCCCTCACTCGTAGTCACATTCTATCATCCCTGACCACTGATTAAATCTGAACAATCTATCTTTGGGGATATGGCTGTATCCTAGAACAAAGTGTCTTTCTTCCCCCCCATCAACACTCAATGATGCATTTCAGTGTCTGAAGCTCACCTCCATCTCATGAATTCAGAGGCAAAGTTTCTCAAATTGCAGATATTTACTGTTGATGTGGTTTTCATGGATCACACTGGTGTCCACCAGCTCTCACAGGATACAGCTGCAACACATCACCAACCTCGCCATCCTTATTGTCTAATTGAACTAATGATTTTCATTTTAACTTTTCTAAAATAATGGCATTGGAAAAGATCAACAAATGGTCTAACCTGAGAGGATTCCTCATTCAGCAAGATTGATTCATTATTGAGAGATTTACTGTTATGATTTTATTACTAATCTCCCAGATTCTTTTGGGTAGCATTTATTTTAATAATCTATCAAATATGAACAATAAGACGATGAAGATTAAAATCAGATATTTCTTAAAAATATTCAATTTGAATCAATAATCTCTTTTTACAATTTTTACCATTGGTTTCATTCACTTTGAGATGTGGAGAAAGGCAAATTATAAATTCTGTTTTTTTTACTGAACTAAATATGAAGCTCCACTTTATGAACAGGCTGTCAAATTATCAGATACCACGTGCAGAATGGTTATAGTGTGATTTTATACATTGTACTTTGAGTCAAAAAACCGCATAGAAACAAAAAAATGGGGCATTCAGCAACATCTTTAACAAACTCAAATGTGTTACCCAGTCAATTGAGAGTATACAGCAGTCAGCAACTTCTGTGGGAGGTCTGTGTCTTCACAGTGTGTTCTTTATAATTTGTTCAAATAAATGGGAACCTTATTGTGAGCTGGGAAGGTCTTGAATGAACCTTACCATGTGTTTATTGCATTGTCTGGAAGTTTGTATTTTCCAACATGATATGCATCAACTAAATGCTTTAACATAAGTAAGCCGGCAACAACTTCTGATATCCTTGAAACAAAACCTCTAACAAAGATTGTTTCCAAAACTATTGCTTTGTGAGGGCAAAATTTCAGACTCTGTTCCTCTTGCCTCAGCATATACCCACAGTTCTTATTACAGGAACCTAATTTTCAATTTTTCCATTGTTCAGAAAGATAAGTAATGCAAAGCGGCCATTTGATCATCTTCTATTGTGATAAAAGTGATAATCGACACATAACATCAATTGCATAAAGGGCTATTCTTGGAGTTCTGACAATGGTCCATACTATCTTCTATAAAACCAGAAAAGTTAAAATAAAAACAAAGCAAGTGGTAGTTTATTCTATTGAATACTAATTTTCATTTAAAAATTCAGACTTAAATATTAGTTTCTGTTAACGCAGCACATGTTTGGCGGGGTACAGGGATGGTTGTCGCAGGTGCTGGTGGGAAGGCTATGTTTAAACATTGCACCCCTAGATGGTGCTGTTACTTGAGAAATTTTGACATGGACAACACATTCAGACATTTATTATGTTACTTTAGGTCAAAATTGCGACATTCAAAGTAGATTGATGTTTTCCGAGAATTGTTTAGACTTAATGCTGATTATTATAAAATGCAAAAAGAAGCAATGCTCTTACCATATAGAAGAGTCAGTGTTATCAGACGGTAAAGAATATTTTTTTTTAAATCCATGTTACTAAACCAGTGATTTGCAGAAGCTGAATTGAAGGGCCAAGGCCCATAGTGAACAATGAGACCACCAAGACTGAAAGCAATAGTAAGATGATGTCAAGTCAGGAAGTAATGATAAGATTGAATTTTAAAGCATGAAGGTTGTAAATACTGAGGGAGAATTAGGGATGCTCTTGGTAAAGTAACTGCAAGAGGCAAGGCTGGGAAAGCTTGCTGAACCTGACACTCCTTTACTGTGCTGGAACTAGTACATTGCAAGCAGTTGTCGAATTGTCTAACAACGGGTACTCCCTCACCCTAATAAAAACCGAAAGAACTGTGGATGCTGTAAATCAGGAACAAAAACAAAGTTGCTGGAAAAGCTCAGCAGGTCTGGCAGCATCTGTGAAGGGAAAAACAGAGTTAACGTTTCGGGTCCTGAGGAAGGGTCACCGGACCCAAAACGTTAACTCTGTTCTTTCCTTCACAGATGCTGCCAGACCTGTTGAGCTTTTCCAGAAACTTTTTTACTCCCTCACCCTCACTGGTGTCTGCATCTCTCCAGAATTTGGCAGTCTCTTCTGCAAGGAGATATCAAAGTTGGGCAGAAAGGAAGGACAACATTTGTGTTGAGTGACTGTGAGTCATGAGTGCGAGCTGGCACAATAATTAGGGTGATTGAAATTGTTGGCTGGAAAGGACAGGAATGTAAAGAAGGGCTGGAAGAGAGAGAAATGAATGAGATTTCAAGGTGTGCTAAGGAATACTGGAAAAGTCAGTGGATAGTGCTTGGTACTGACAGTGTTATGCCACTCAACTGCCCTGTTCACCTAAGGTCCTTGTGTTTTGCAGGCCACTGTATCGAGGTTTGAAGGATTAAGCTGCTGTTGACTTCCTAGTACTCTTTTATTGATGCCTTGTCAGGCTTGAGAGGCTCTCCTCTTCACCCCATCCCTGGGAAATATTAGCTCACTTGAATCCCTCAGATCACACATCAGGACCTTAGGATACAAACATAAATTACGGCAAAAGTAGTCCATTTGGCTCCTCATAATTGCCTCGTTATTCATAGAATCACAGAATCATGGAGTTGCACAGCATGAAGAGAGGCCATTTGGCCCATTGTGTCATCATGCTGGTCATCAAGCATCTGTCCACCCAAGTCCCATTTTCCAGCTTTTGACCTGTAGCTTTGCATGTTTTGCACTTTAAATAGTCATCTAAATACTTCTGAAATGTTGTGATGGTTCCTGCTGTTACTATACTTTCAGATAGTGAATTCCAGACACACAGTCTGTCTGGGAGACAAAAATCATCTTTAAAGCCCCTCCTGTTGCTTATATATCTGCCTTTCTATTTCTACCTGCCTATTTGGGTCTAAAGTACACTCCTAACAGTGTGGTTTTTCATGTTAAGTTCTACCCATACCACCTCAACAGAGGAGCCTTCTAAAATATCATCCCTCTTTATTGCATTAATTGACTCCTTAATCAATGTTGTAACACCACATCCTCTGTTACAGCCCTTCTATTCTCACTGGAGGATTCTATATCTTGGAATATTGAGCTGACAATCCTGGTCTTCCCTCAAATGTGTCTTCATGATCACAATTATGTCATATCCCCATGTGTCAATCAGCATGCTCACATTCTCTGCCAATACCGTTTGCATTCAAATAAATGCCACCCAACCTTGCTGTGCTCCCATTTGCCTTAGCTTGTCTATAGATGCTATGTGTATCAGACAGATTTTGTTTCTACTACATTTGTCTGTGCATCACCCACAGTTGTATCTCCACTTGTACCTCATCCTTGTTCCAAATTAGTCTAAACTAGCACTAGCAGTACAAGCAAACCCCTATTCCATTGAGGATGTTGTATGTCAACTATTCTATAAGATCAAGGCTGGTCTGTTTGTGTTTTGAATCCCACATTCCCATCTACCCCAACAACTTAAGATACCCTTGAAAACAAGAGTCTATCCACCTCCACTTCAAAATATTCAATGATCCCCACCTCCACTATCCTCAGACATAGAGAGCTTCCAAGTTGGACAACCCTTTGGGAAAGAAGCGAAAAAATTGCATTTCTTTCCTGGAAGTGTAGCCTGTAATTTTAAAACAATGAACCCATTATTCTGGACTCTACCACAAGAGGAATCATCATTTCTTCATCCACCTGATCAAGACCATTTAGGATCTCCAGACCCAGAGGACACAGTTTAAAAATAAGGGGCAGGCCATTTAGAACAGAGTTGAGGAAAAACTTCTTCACCCAGAGAGTGGTGGATATATGGAATGCTCTGCCCCAGAAGGCAGTGGAGGCCAAGTCTCTGGATACTTTCAAGAAAGAGATGGATAGAGCTCTTATAGATAATGGAATCAAGGGTTATGGGGATAAGGCAGGAACAGGATACTGATTGTAGATGATCCTAAGGGTCCTCTGGTGGCACAATGGTAGTTTTCATACTCCTGGACCAAGAGACCCAGGTTCAAGTCCCACCTGCTCCAAAGGTGTGTAATAACATCTCTGAGTAGGTTGATTAGGAAGATAGGTTAAAAGCAAATCCCTATTCTTCTAAACTCCAGTGGAAATAAGCCCACTCTGTCCAACCTTTCCTCATCAGGAGCCCCACTCATTTCAGGTACGTATCTCCAATGCAGTTACATCATTCCTTAAGTAAGGAGATCAGTATCAGAATTAAGAGTCATAGACCAACAGAAGAGCCTTACCAAATCTATTTTGCATTCCTGTGTTTACTGTCGGCTCAGGAGTCAGTTCAGCCATTCTAACCCCTTCTGGACCATTTCCATTAGCAATCCTTTGTTGATAAATTTGGCATATCATTCTGGCCAACCATTTGCTTGGTTCTGAAACTGGAAAATGGGTGCATACCAAGATCAAGATAAAATGTCGCAGAATAGTCTGATTCAATTGCAAACACGTTCCTGACCCTTTAATGACCTTCCCGCTGTATACAGATTTGTTTAGATAAAATTCCACCCTACATATATGAGAGATTCTGCCAAAACCACAGCAAATACACCACGACAAACCTAAATTCTCCCAAGAATGTAGTAATTGCTCTTCAATTTCCCATCTTATTTATCTTTATTTAAGTGTTTTATTGCCTCACAATATTTGCAATAATGAAGAGATAGAAAATAGGATTTTCAACAAAAACAAGCACTTAAATGATTAATAGGTCCATTTATGCCTGAGGGTAATGATTCGTCTACAGGGCAACTCATTGCAAATATATACAGGTCACTAAGCCTTCTGCCTGCATGATTGCTGCATACTTTCATTGATGGTCCTGACCTTAGCCACACTGCAGTATTTTTTGGCTGCCCTGCCATTGATCAGCTCTTACATTTGAAGAAATACTTGAGGCACGTAGTTTGGGGTATTATCTAAATGAACACTTAGAACACCTTGTGATCTCCTCCTTCACGTTAAATGTACATTTCACAGTGCAATTGTGGTATCAGATGATTGTCCTGCATAGATCCTTGTCAGTAAGAAAGCAATATAATCAATGTACACAATTTCAAAGATTAGTTCAATGCTAGCTTTCAGTTGGCTCCTTGAGAAGTGTTTGAAATGAAATAATATGTTGCAAAGTGTGTTGCTTTAGCTTCTTGCATTCACTTCCACTGAACAACAATACCAAGAAAATACATCTACCAAGGTAACTTATTTAGAATAGAATAGAATAAAGTTACCTTTATTGTCTCATACACTCAATGAGTAAAGTGAAAAGTTTATACATTACCAATTACAATGTTGACTTAGATAAAAAAAGTACCTAGGCACAGCTCCTTTCATTAAAATTAACTGTAAAAATAAACCAAATCTAAGTCCAAACATGCAATGGTGCCCTACTAGATTGAACTCCAAAATATATCAGTTATTTTGAAATCATTTGTAGGGATAATCTTCAGAATATTCTGAGAGAATGTGAAAGGCGCTGTACAAGTTGAAGTTATTTTTTGTCCTTTCTTCCTTCCTGTCCTTACACTTTCTTGTCCTTCCTTTCTATTGTAGGGTTATTAAAACATTTGCTAAGTTATCATTTTGGGATGTTACATGATCTGAGTACTCCTCTCAGCCTTTTGAATCTACAAGTCCAACCTGACCCCAAAATGATACAATGGTTTTCATAACTTCTGAGAAAATCAAATAATTGTGTGATTGTTAAGAAACAATAGAAATTGATAAAAAAAATTCTATGTTTTCTACAGCTATAAAACCTTGTATGGAAGGTGGAATATCATAAAGCTATAAAACATATCGTGGTATAGTTTCCTCTTTGAGTGCAATTGACAACCTGGATTATATTCAAAATTTCTGAAGGGTCTAGGCCCAAAACGTCAAGTTTTCCTGCTCCTATGATGCTGCTTGGCCTGCTGTGTTCATCCAGCCCCACGCCTTATTATCTCTTATATTCAAAATTGTACTAGTTTTCTCAAGTGAAGTTATGTGACATGTTTTTGCTCAAACTCAGTTGCATTATCGCAATTCTTTCTGAAACTGTGCATGGATGGGAGCTTTAAAATGTAATTCCAGCTGAATTTTCCTTTTTTTTTTGGTAAAGCATTTTTTACGATGAAATTCATGGCGATGGACCATGATGATATTCTCCCACAATTATCCACTCTTCAACACATTAATTTCTCATCTGTCCTCTCCAGTGGTCGGCGAATGGAATTGTCAGGACGTGCTTGTTACTTACAGGACTTTGTGACGTTTGGACCTTTGCTGCCATATCTGAAGCTCAACTCTACATCCCCTCAGGTGCTGCAAGCCAGGAACTGTTCTTCACACTGGTCTGCAGTGTTATTCCGGAGGGAATGGCTCAGAAAAGGTAGTTCTCCATTGGTTTACCCACAGGGGCCTGCAGTGGAACCAAACCCAGTGGATCTGGACTAAGAAAATGGTCCCGGTTTATACAGTGTCCTGGATGAAACTTTACACGCAAGAGTGCAAAGATGAATGGTACTCGGTGTTTTGCAAAGGTAAATGCCACCACCTTCTCTTACTACCACTAACTCGAAGTCTGCCACAATGCACTCATCTCACTAAATCTCATGCACTACAACATTCATTATTCCATGCATTATGTCCACTCAGTGGCTCTCAGGCAGCTCATCCTTACAAACTACTACTTTGCTGTCCTCTGATCCTCTTATTCACATACTGGGAGCACCACACTGTCTCTCCTGCTTCTGTATCATTACTATATGTTTCCTTTGTATCATTGCAAGAAACATGGCCCAAACCTAGGACTGGAATGGGATGATCCACTTGGCTGACTATGGTAGAACCCCTGATTGATTATAGTCCCCTTCAGCCCACGAGGAACAAGTCTGGTTTGTCTTTCAGGCATGGTCATTTGGTTGAAGCACATGCAGTAGATTGGTTATAAAAGCTGCTGGCACATACTGTAGGTGTGACATTTGAGCACAGTTCCATATATTAACTCATCCAGCAACTTTATTGTTCAGTGTTCCAGCCATGACAAACTGCCTGTCTCCTTCTGTGTACTAAACAACAAGGCAAGCTGCAGAGGCTGGCAGCAACCAAGCAAACACAAAGTAGGTGAGCATTAAGAAAGTAAACAAAGAGTCATAAGATGTATCTTGTATAAATACGTGAGAAGCATGTGCGTCCCTGGGACCTGGCAGAAGCATACATATTGAAAGTATTCCTCAGCTCCAAGGTGACATTCTGAAGGGTTGAAGTAATGTGTGAGCTGGTCCCAAAAGTAGCCATGCTGTTGAGGTAAGGCTGCCAGTTTACTGATGTCCACTTCTTTGGAAGAGGACCTGGAGCGTGCAGGGACATGATCATGAAGATGGAGCTGTCTGAAGGCCTGGAGAAGCAAATTGCTCTGACTTTGATGTGAAAAATTGTCACCATCTGGTTTCTTGGAGAAGGGTTGTTTTGGGAGTTGCACAGAAATGAAGATGACAATGAGATGCAAATGCATGAAAGGAAAGTGGCCTCTGCTCATTAAGTGGATTCCTAACTCACCCTGTAAACACACTGGAGGAATATTGGAAATATTTTCTTGACATTGAGAATTTGGAGTGGAACATTCCTAACTCATGTTCACCATGGGCAATGCGGGTCAGTTGAGAAAATATGACGAAAATGTCAACACTAAGAAAAGTGAGTAATGTTCCACCCAGGTTTTAATGGCGAGATGAGAATCTCAATAGTCAGCAATTAAGGCTTATTTCATGGATTAACATCTTGTTATTACACAATTTCACCTCATTAATATGCAGATTGCTATTTTCCCAGCAGTGCAGAGAAACTAGATGGCACCAATTCCAACATGAAAGGCTGAGCAAGTCCCTGGCAAGTCCAGCTCACCACCTACTCCTCTGGGCCTCCATCTTGGACAGCAGTCACCAACACCTCTGGTTCTATTCTATGGGCAGTGACAACCTGCATCCACCACCCATGGAGGACGGCATTGGACAAGTACCACATCATCGTGACACGTCTCAGACTTATTTATAATATAGTTCATCATTTCAGTCTCTTGGGATTTTCCTTAATCCTGTCTGTCAAGGCCTTTTGGCTTTCCTAACTCGTTGTCTAAGGTCTTTCCCTCTTTCTTCTTCGAGGGCTCGGTCTGTCTTCAGTGTCTGAATCCTTACGTATGCTTCCTTCCTTTTTGACGAAGCTCACAATTTCTCTTGTCATCTGAGGTTCCAAAGTATTATCATCCTTATCCTCATTTTTACAGAAACAGGCTGGTCCCGGGCTCTAATCAATTTAAAAGATAACATCATGTGGATTTACCTGCCTCCAATGTTCATTCCCTTGTTCCTGCCTAAATATTGTCATAATGAGCCTTCTCCCAATTTATTCACTCAAGGGCTACTCTTATCCTTACCTATAAGTGACTTACTTTGGAGCTCACTGACACCTTTCATTGCAGTTTAATTGCCAGGATATTTTGCATCTAGGGGTAGGTATAATTCAGAATAGCATGCTTCCTGGGGCCTCTTAGCTTGTTTTTTAATGCTTGCTCACTTTGCGCCTATTTGGATGTTGACAGTAACTCTGCCACATTTACTGTACCTTACATGACAAATATACTGACAGTGCTTCGAGTAAATGGCCATGTCTCATAGCCAAGACAGATTATCGTCAGTCAGGAGACACTGGCACAGTCAGTCATGCTTATGGTCCAATACCGATCCAGGGGCTTAGACATGTTCAGTGAGTTGCTTGGAGTGTTCATGGTCATGTGGTCCCTAGAAGTACAGTCTAGGGAGTAGGCCCTGGTCAAGTCTACAGGTCTAGTGCAGCCAATGAGTCAGTTGAGGATCTGCACAGATATCAGTCATTAGTTGTGGCTGTCATTACAGTTTGGTTAGGGAGGTGAGCCACACTACTTGCTGGCAGTGTGTTCACTGAAAGGGGTTAGCAGGAGCTGCAACTATGGTAAGGAAGTTGGGGAAGTCAGCTGTAGGGATTGGAGGAATCATTCTGGGAAGCAGATAGGGAAATGATTGGGAGGAGGCAACTCAACACAGAAGATTGGGAACATAGAACAAGGAGGGAATAGGGTACAGCAAGGTGCGGGAGGTGTCAGTTATATTTATTCCCATCTGTGGGGTTTGAAACTGTGGGGATTCACAGTGCATAATGAAACTGCAGACCTGGGGCTCATAGTAAAATGGGGAGATGTAAAGGCAATTTAAAGAGTTGGGTGGGAACACGGGGAGGATTAAAGCAAACAGGGTTGTCAGGGAGATCGAGGCAGAAAGAAATAAGAAGCTTTAGTGAGTGACCTAGATTGACAAGCTGAGCCGACAACTCACTCTGTGAAGTGTTACCTGTGCTGCTTTTCAATCCCATCCAAATCACGAGTGCACAATGGAAATGAAAAATGGCTGCCACTAAACCTGGAAGATGGCTGAGAAAGACTTTAATCTCTCATGGAGCAAGCTTTGCCTGTGAGCAAGCTGAGATCCTCCAAGGACCAATTGCATTAGTCAGACACTCAGACAGTACAGGTTAAAGACATCTGAAGTGCCAGAATTCTGGATGTAATTCTCACGCAGTAACCAAATTCATTAACTAAAAATCTTGGCCACTATCAATCTTGACCATGTCACTGAACATTATAAATTAATCCTAGTGATCATTGTGAAACAAAAATAATGTCAGGCAAACTGTAAATTTCCACCGATGTTCCGCAGTTCACAAAGAAATTCCAAGGTCTTGTAGCCTTGTAGCCTTGTTCCAGGAGCTCCTCGCCTCACACCTTGGACTATAAAATATCACACATCATCTGATGTGCAGTGCTTCTTTTCTTGGTTATCAATATACAGGCATTCCCATTGCCCTCCTTGTCAGAGGCTCCTGTATCCCAGGGTGATGTTTAAATTGTATTTGTGTGCACTGCAACTGTTGACTGATCACTTTACTGAGCTATGGCTTTGTTTCTGTTATTACCCACGTCAGCTCATTGGAGCCATCAACAATGATTTGAGGCACAGAAGCTGTTCTTATCTCCAAGTTTACTGCACCAACAGCAGTCACTGAGAAGGTAGAGCAGCACATGCTGAGAGTGTCTGGCCAGACTCAGGCTCACCTTCCTTGGCTTGAAGTTTGACGGGGTTGGGTTCCATCAGTGTGGAGGTACTGAGACCAGGCACCTTTGAAGTGCCCTGAGAGGAGATCTCTGAGGATCCTGTATATGATTCCTCTTCTAGCTGGTTGCCCACTAGCACTGTCCTGTCTCTTAGTGAAGGGCACCTGGGGTGAGGTCAAGGTCCCTTGTCTCCCTGTTGCCCTCCTGCTGGTGTGGCTGCAATGGTGTACAGATCTCTATCCATATCCAGTCAGGCCCGGCTCTCCATGGCAACAGACAACCTGTTTGTGGAGGTGCCATGCATGCCATGGTCATCACGGTATAAGTGGTGTAAGTGGATTCCCCAAACCTTTAAATCAGTTTCCTGAGTGTCTCTGACAAACCTGCCTGCTGCTCCTCTGTCACCTTGCTCGCTTTGATCAAGTTATTAATGGCCGACACCATGAGCTCCTCTCCTGATGTATCCCTCGCCTTGTCTAGGAAGTGAACAGTATCTGTGCTGTTTGAGGGTACCGGAAGAAACCTGTCCAGAGTTTTCTCTGAGGGCTTTGAGGCGGAGGAGAAGGTAATGTTGGTGAGAGGAGCTGGTCCCTTCAGGGAATCAACTATGCAGCTGCCTCTGGTGCCTGCAGAAGACAGGAAAGGACATGAGTTGCATAATAGGCTTGAAGTGTGGGCTTGCTAAGGATATATTCACAGTGCAGGTAATGGGGGAGCAGCACACCAGTTGACTTAGATCCAAGACAAAAATCTCAACAACCCCCAGATGACTGATACCATAACTAGCCTGGACTAATTGTGCTGATCTCCATTTACCCATTTGTCCTTATTTACACTTGGTATGTGGGCATTGCTGGCTGGCCAGCACTTATTGCCTGTCCCTCGGTGCCCTTGAGGAAGCGGTGGTGAGCTGCTTTCTTGAATTGCTTGCAGTGGGTCGGCCCACAATGTGCTTAGGAAAGGAATTCCAGGATATAGAGTCAATGACTCTGAAGGAACAGCGATATATTTCCAAGTCAGGATGGTGGACAGCTTGGAGGGGAACTTACAGGTTAAGTTGTTCCAACGTACCTGCTGCCTTTGTCCTTTGAAGTGTCACATTTCTTCATTTCACTTGGAAATACAAAATATTTAAATGCGCTATCACTATCCTTTTCCTTGAGCTCAAGGATTCCCTTCTGTTCTGGGGTGAAAAGATGAATGTTGGCCATCCGAACATCTCTGTGCCCTATTGTGAGCAGTTTGATTCCTAGATTGACAGAAATGGAGAGACTGAATGAGGTGAAAGTTGCTGCCCAGTATTTCGTGCTGGTGAGATTTGGCAGGGAGCATTTCTGTGTGTACCTGCAGAGCATAGATACTGCACTGACTGGAAAGGTAACTTCAGACAGGCTGTCTAGGTCTGATACCATGGTCTCCTCTGGCAGCCCTGGTGAAAGAGGATGTCTCTTTTTAACACCACCCGATCCAGCAGGGCATCTAGGTCCCCGCTTGAAAATCAGGGTGCCAAGTTGCCACAATCAGCCATCTCTGAGGCAACTCCCCCTACACTGGAAGAACTGTGAAAGGCCGTTGCTGACTCGGAATGCTTGAATTGGTGCACAGTTAAACCTGGCTCTGGCTGTGTGAACTTCAGAATGCCCTGGAAGCAATGGGCATTTATACTACTGGTGAGTGTAAGCTGGCGTGAAAGTGTCACTGTGGAGTGGTGGTGCTTGGGTAATGGAGAAGCAGAGTCAAACTGTGCGAGAGACTCACTGGAACTCACAAAACAAACATAAGAACAACATAAGAACCAGGAGCAGGAGTAGGCCATCTGGCCCTTTGAGCCTGCTTCTCCGTTCAATAAGATCATGGCGCTTCTTTTTGTGGCCTCAGTCCCACTTATCCACCCTCTCACCATGACCTTAATTCCTTTACTATTCAAAAAATTATCTATATTAGCTTTTAAGAACATTCAATGAGAAAACCTCAACTATTTCACTGGGCAGGGAATTCCACAGGGGAATTTCGCAACAATTTGGGTGAAGAACTTCCTTTTCAATTCAGCTCTGAATCTAGCCCCACTAATTCTGAGGCTATGCCCTCTTGTTTTGGTTCCCCCGCCAGTGGAAACAACCTCCCTGCTTCTATATTATCTATTCCCTTCATAATTTTATATGTTTCTATAAGATCGCCCCTCATTCTCCTAAATTCCAATGAATATAATCCCAGTCTATTCAGCCTCTCCTCATAAGCCAACCCTCTTAACTCTGGAGTCAACCTCGTGAATCTGCCCTGCACCCACCCCAGTGCCAGCACGTCCTTTCTCAAGTAAGGAGACCAAAACTGTATGCAGTACTCCAGATGTGGCCTCACCAGCACCCTATACAGCTGCAGCATAACCTCCCTGTTGTTAAACTCCATCCCTCTAGCAATGAAAGACAAAGTTCCATGAAACTCTCCATGAAACTCCCCTATTCAAACCTCTGTTTTTATTCTGTGCTAAAAGTTAGCCCATGATATTTTAAAGAGTTGCAACTGCAACCACTAATGTGTTTACCACAAGAAATAAGCAATTTAATTTAGCCTGTTTTAAATTATTGATAATCTGACTAAATAATTGATAACGTCTTTAAGAAACCATACTGAATCTGTTACGAAGTTCATTAGAGCATAGTAATCAGACTCTTAGTAAATTAAATGTGTTTAAAGATTTATAATCTCTTAAAAAAAAGTTCTTATAAGTGACCTTACATCTTAAAAAAAGGGTGAATTTTAAGAACTTCCTGAATAGGTAACAAATTAGAGCAACAGGTAGAATCTCACCATGTTCATTATTACAATCAGATTTGTGAATTGGATATCTTCTAGCTAATGTTTTCAAAACCACCATCAAGAATCACAGAAAATTGATGTGTGTTAGATGTAGCCAACACTTGAAATTTGTTGATTTATTTGTGGAGGCTTGACTGGAAATGTAGTGTTCCTAAAGAAATGTCTATCCCATTAAATGGTATAGCCAGGATGAACCCAGTTTTATCAGTGACAGAGAGAATTGTTGCACTTAATAAATTCAGCTATGACTTTTCACTTAGATTGGAAGCTATTCTCACCTGGAATATGATGCTAGGCACTGATTATACAGTGTACCTCGCCAGTAGCAATTGTCCCAGCTTCAGGAAATTTTGGATTGGGACCAAAACACTTATCTCAATGGGTTTAAAGGAATGTTCCTTTTCTAAATGAGATCGGTTTGTGACAAACGACAACACGCCCCACTTGCGAACCACTTCAACTCCTCCTCCCACTCCTTTGACGATATGTCCATCCTGGGCCTCCTTCAGTGCCACAACGATGCCACCGGAAGGCTGGAGGAACAGCACCTCATATTCCGCTTGGCAACCCTACAGCCCAATGGTCTCAATGTGGACTTCACAAGCTTCAAAATCTCCCCCCTCCCAACCTCATCCCAAGACCAGCCCATTTCACCCCCGCCCCCTTGACCTGTCTGTCTTTTCTCCCAACTGTCCGCTCCTCCCACCTCACTGACCAACCCCCACCCCCACTTCCTACCTACTAACCTCAGCCCTGACTCTTTGACCTGTCCGTCTTCCCTCCCACCTACCCACCCCTCCCTCCTCACTGACCAACCCCCATCCCATCTCCCTACCTACACTCAAATTTACTGGCTTCATCCCAACCCCCTTGACCTGTCTGTCTTCTTTCCATCTATCTGCTCCTCTGTCCACCTTCTATCATCGCCTCCCCCTCTCTCTATTTATTTCAGAGCCCCCTTCCCTTCCCCCATTTCTGAAGAAGGGTCCAGACCCAAAACGTCAGCCTTCCTGCTCCTCTGATGCTGCTTGGCATGCTGTGTTCATCCAGCTCTACACCATGTTATCTCTTCCTTTTCTAAATGTTAAGTTGTATCTTTATTCATGTTTATTGCTGGTCTCAACATTGAACAAAAGTATCCTCCAAGGCTTTGTTTTAAGATATTATTGCTCACCAAATTGCATGACATCTTCAAATTTCAATTGATTTATTGGATGATACTGCGCACATGAGTAATATATTTTGTAATACACAATGTGAGAAAAAAATGATTAATAGTTGGTGATCAATTACAAGGATGTAATTCAATCAACTGGGTCTAATGACATTATAAATCATATGAACAAATCCACCCTTGACTAATGAAAACACAGACGTAAGATTGAATTACAACTTAGACTCTACTGTTAACTATTAAATATGTACATAATGTTATTTTAAATGGAAAGATAGCTCCAATTCTTTTGTGGCATTTCGAAGTGTATTTATTGTTTTTGATTACATGTAGAAGCAGGATGACATAGATCTCTGTAATATAAGAACATGGGAATAAGATAATACTTTTCAGCCCCACAAGCGTGTTCTGCGTTTCAATATTAGGAGGGAGTGTAGTTTCAGAATAGGGGAGAGATTAGAGGAATAAAGCTCAAAAAATGTGACAAATTGCAAGTCATATTCAATCCTCTGACATCCATGATTAAATTGAGCGCATTGAGCTCGTCATATGTAACCCTCAAGAGAGGTGAATTACTTATTAACATTGATTTTCACTCAGCTGGAGTGGCATTCCCAACATTGTTTAAATTTAATGCCACATGTGTAAATTTTCCTGAAACTAGCTACTGTAATCAAATCCTCCACCACCAGCCCACGGTACCAGCATTTTGTACCACCTACAAGATTCCGTCCCCCTCCAAACTCAACCCAGAGAGACAACAAATATCTGGGAACATCACACACTGTCTATTGATGGGATAGATTCAAACTCATTAAAATACTGCAATGAATACTCAGTTCCAGCAGTTAATCTCTCACTAGTTAATGGGGAAGCATGTGTTCACAGCACTTTTGCTGAAAGTTTTATTTCTGAACTTTAGAAGGATTCTAAATCAGATCAGAAAATATTTATCAATGGTAAAGTAAACTTTCGTGCTTAATTGCTAAATTTATAGCTAAATTACATTTGAACTTAAGACAGCCTTCTTGTGCTAAGTATCTGTTTCCTTGTTGCTCAAAGTCTTTATATTTGTATCCCTTTCATGATGAATTGTAACTTGAGTGAATTTTGCTATAGTAACCTAGCTACCTAAGTTGACTTAGATTGGAAAATAGACAAGGAGTATTGTAACCATCTTCCTAATGACTATTCAGCACTACATCTCATTACAGCCTTGATCCAAAACAAGCAAAAGCTGATGCTCATTGATGATATAAAAGTGACTTCCCTTAACAATAGGATAACATCTAGTGGAGTGTGCCATCAAGAAGCCATGGTAAAACTAAAGTCACTGGGAATCGGGGGTGGGGGAGTGGTAGGGGGGGAAACTCTCCAGTGGCTGAAGTAATACCTAGCACAAAGGAAAATATTTGTGGTTCTTAGAGTCCAATCATCTCATGCCAGGACATCACTAATGGATGTTTCTCAAGTTTGTATCCTCAGGCCAACAAGTTTCACCTGCTTCTGAATAACCTTCCTTCTGTCATAGGGTCAGCAATTGAGATGTTTGCTCATTGTACAATATTCCATTCCATTTACAGCTCCTCAAATCAGGAAACAGTTTGAGCCACCACATGCAGCAAGACCCGAACAACGTTGAGAATCGAGTTGATGAGAGATGGACAACATTCATGGAATTGGTGAGGGAAGGGTGTTGTGAGATACATTGGGCCCAATAATTGAGGTCCAGGCTTCTGGGGGATCTGTTGTGCCCAGGCCGTTATCCAGGGAGGCGTCACAATGCTAGGATTGATGACTGGGTGTTGAATATGGAATATGGCGGGTAAGGAAGGGGACACAGTCAGGGAGGTACTCCTGGGCCACTGGTCAGCATCTGAGACTGAAGTCTCTGAGGTGTGGGCATGGGACTGTGATTCCTGTCTGTGATCTGACCATATCTCCCTGACAATCAACGCACCACCAGTGTTGTTTCCCACAGAAAATACATGATTTCCACTTAGAAATGTATCACAATGCCTCTGGTGTCACTGAGTCAGTCCTGGAGCTCCATCATTAACTGCATTGTAGATGTCCCTACACCTTTGGACTAAAGCCTTTCAAGAAGGTGACACGCTAGAGACCCCAATGTTCCATCAATAAATATTGAAAAATTACAGTAATTACAGATTTCTGTTAACAAACTGACAGCTGGTTTGGAGAGGGAAAGGCAGCAGTGGAAAGGGGAGCAATAAGTAGGGATGCAGCAGAATGAAAGGATCAGCAGAGAAGGGAGCAACAAAGAGGGGACAAGCTGAGATTGGTGGACCATTGATTACGCAGCAGCAGACAGAGGGGCAACCAAGAGAAGGGGAGAAGCAGAGATTGAGGAACAACAGATGAGGGAACAGCAGAGAGGGGAGAAAACATCACTTTAAAAAGGTACCAAAAACATTATCTTCATATAGGCTCATAAATCTGTTAAAATAAATGCTGACAATCCTCGACAATCCTCTGTCAGCTATGTAAATAAATTCTATAATAAATTCTATAATAAATTATCTATTCATACACTTGAACACAGTCAAATGGACAGCTGAGCTAGTCTTTAAACAATGAGAGTTCTGACTCTGTGAAAGATTTGTAACAGACAAAAAGATAGCTGAAATGTTCTTTAATAATTGAATGAAAGCCACAGAAAAGGTTCAACTGATTACCAATATTATACAATGCAGAATATCTAATGGATTATCTATTCCAATTCACTTTTCCACTTTTGCAATGCTATTCCTTCACTTGACAGCTTCCCAGTTGTCAGGAGAAACAAATTGGCAACCATATTATTTCCTGGCCACTTTTTTTATTCCAATGATAGCATTATCATAACTCACTTTAGTAAACATAGATACAACTAAGGCAATAGCACCTCATGGTTAACTGCAAAGGGAACAGTATAACTTTTACCCACCTTTTTGACTCTTGTCACTTCCAAACCACAGTCATGTCTCCCATCTGTAAATGTGAATTGGAAAAGTTTCTAGAACATGACCACATCGCTTAAAATTGCGGAGGTGCTGGAATACTTCCAGAATGGCACTGGTAACATTGAAACAATAGTTTCACACCTCACCCCTTTCCTGAATTGCTGAGATTAAGAGGAGATAGAAATGGGGAAGAGAATTCTAGTTCTGGGCTTCAGCCTTTATTTTTCCATGCCTGATTCTATGTGGTCCAAGTCAGCTTTCACACCCGCCACAGTCCTGAAATAGTTCCTATCAAAGTACCAAATTACATCCTTTCCACCGTGACACAGAGAAATTATTCTTCCTCTTCCTCCTGATCTGTCTGCAGTCTGTGACAAAGTTGACTACATCATTCTGTTCCAGCACTGCTCCTGCATTGCCCAGTTACAATGCGTAGTTACATTCCTATCTATCAAGTTGTGGTCACAAAATCACATGCAATGACTTCTTTTTCCAGGAGACAGCTTGCCTGCTGTCTGCTGGCCCCTTTTGCACTTACCATCTATTTTGGGCATTGTAAGTCTCAGAATAAAGTATCCAATTTTCTGAGGGGCCACCACCTAGCACACCAGGCAGCAACCATTGTACTGTGAGCTCCATGATGTATAAGTTATCCCTTGGAATGTTTGAGAAAATATTTGCAAATGTCGAACACAGCAGACTCCTTTTGGTGTAAAAGTCCAGTTGAGAAATTAAAACTTCTGACATGCTATTTTACAGCTGTTACTATAGCAAAATTCACTCAAGTTACAATTCATCATGAAAGGGATACAAATATAAAGACTTTGAGCAACAAGGAAACAGATACTTAGCACAAGAAGGCTGTCTTAAGTTCAAATGTAATTTAGCTATAAATTTAGCAATTAAGCACGAAAGTTTACTTTACCATTGATAAATATTAATACGAGCAAAGGTTACCATGAAAAATTAATAATCTGTTGACTGTTATAAGTGAAACTCCCGACAGAACACCGATGGTAATACAATGATTGTGTAAAAGGCCCATTAAACAGAAAATTATTGATTCTTCTGTTTTTATGAATGCCAATTGAAGGATTTGGTTTCACAGTGACAATGGAACTTCAGAATCAAGAATCATCATGAAAGTGTGAAAGCTGCTTCACTTGACCACAGTCTGTATTTTCAGAAGGGGTGATGTTTCTGCTGGACCTATAGTAGGGCAAGTCTTCTATCAACTGAAAGCACCAACATTGGCTCCACAGTTAAATTTGGGGCAGCTGGAGACCTATTAAAGAAATAGTTTGAGAATTAGACTCCTGCTGCAGGACTTAAAGTTCTGATCTAAAATCTGCAGCTGAGAAGAGGCCGTGGGGACAATCATAGTGTTGGAAGTAGGAAATTTATTAACTTGAAAGTCAATCAAGGGATTGCTGTTGGTTTTCAGGGTTAGATTTTCATTCCAGATTTGGGACCTCAGTAACAACAGAGAGTGCACCAGAGAACTTCATAACTGCAAGCATTGACATGGGATTAGCAGTAAACTGATCTGGGTGAAGAGTTGAAGTGGAAGATTCTTCAACCACAAAGTGAACAATGTTTCCATAGTGCGAATATGAATGCGACATGTCATGTGAATGAGATCAAATAGATAAAAGCTTTGGCCGTTATTAAGTTCATATGCCCAAAGAAAATGAGCAAACACACACTCAAGGCAAAATTTAATATAGGAGCTGGTGCCAACATTTTACAATTAAGAATCCTTAAGGATATGTATCTGAATCAAAGAAGACAATGATCCAATGAACACTGGTAAAATTAACCACATAAAGTTGGACATCCATTCCTTGCCTTAGTAAATTCACAATGAAATGTAGCCATGGCAAGTCTGCATGGAAGTCTAGTATTCTATAGAAACATATTATTCTGTTTGGTAGACACGAATGGACCAACAATAGCAGAATTACTGACATGCGTGCATGGATCTCAGAATTGTGACCATTGAGTCAGACCAGGACTTACAATTGCACATGGACAGATTCATCACTGTAGGAAACTTCAAAGGTGATATTGTATTGAATCTTGGAGAAGAAGCAATTGCATCAATTGATACTCCAAGAAAACATAGCATTCATATGAAAGAGAAGCTTAACAGTGAGCTCTACAATATTCAATACAATGGCATAATCCATTGTGTACATCCACATATATCTGTGCAATTCTTTTATGCATGCTCTGAAGGAATATGTCACAATCAGGGTATATTTGGACTGCAGTGTCTAAACTTTCTCTAAAGAAACACAATGACAGCACATTCCAACATTAAAGGTATTAAATTCCAAATTCACAGGAGCTAAGTTCTTCTCCAAGCTGGATTCCAAACACTAATAGTGCCATATTCTGCAGATGATCTTCAGTACTCGTACAGAAGCCATGTCAAGAGGCATGCAAATATATATTTCCTGCAAAGCAATAAAGCTCAGTTCTTTGAATCCATCCTGTTGCATGGACAAACTCAAAATACAGTGGATGTTACTTGCTAATTGCATTAATAGAACAGAGAATCTTGTGGCTATTTTACCTCATTTCTCTTCTTCCTCATAGTGAAAGCACAATAACAAAAATTTTAAAAAAGAAAAGAATATATCTAACATTCACAGCACTTGGAGTCATTCATCAACATCCTTCTCCTTTCAAGTCTTGAACCACCCCCCACCCCCTGGTATTAAGCAGCCTGTTTATTACATTGATAATGAGCTATTTTCAATCTATATGTCTTGGATAGACCATGGTGTTGGTGTGGGAACCATTGACAGTGTCTAAGCCTAAAAAGCAGCATCAACATATTCAAATTTTAATCTCCGATTTTTCATGTTCTGTGCTTTCATAAGGCTAGCATGGGACTACTGCAGAGATTAAAAGTCACTCCTGGAATTTTCAGCAGGACACTGTTATGCAAAGAATCCTGGCATATAAAAAAGTAGATTTTCTTTTCTTCTAGATTTCTAGAAACTGAAAACTCTAGACTCTAGACGCTGGACTCTAGACGCTGCCTGTTGTCCCAGGAGTGGTCAGTACTGCTGCTGGCACTCTGGGGTTCCAGAGCTGCTACCCAATTTGATTAGCTGGCAGTGCTCCAAGGTGGAACTTACTCCCAGCTGGGGAGCACCAATCCCACCACCAACCAATGGCTGCTCCTCAGAATGTTAAACAACAGAAGGGCAGCCATGGATGTGTTTCCTGCTGACTACTTGGTAGAAGGATGGAAACCCTCACCACCCAAACATCCTGAGCTGTGAGAAGGAGTTCCTTCATCTTACTTCTGGTTCCATTTTGTCTATTTTGTTCTGTTTCATATCTTCACGCCAAAACACACCAAATGATGATAGCAGTTAAAAATTCACAAAAATACATTCTGATGTAACAAATCAATTTGTACACTTTTCTGAAACATGTTAATTTCCTTTCCTAATATTAAAAGCAAAACTGTGCAGCTACTGGAAATCTGAAACAAACACAGAAGATGCTGGATGTTTGGGAGCATCTGTGGAGAGAGAAACCGAGTCAACACTTTGAGTTTGGAAGAAGAGTCATAGCAGACTCAAAAACGTTAACTCAATTTCCTTTCATCATCCATTTTGAAGTGCAGAGATTTTACCCATGGCTGCCCAATAGCAGTTAGTGACACTCATGGGGCTAACATGCTCTTTATGCAGGTTCCTGTTTTATCTATGTATAACTATGTGTATGTTATCTGAAATATGTATTGAGCCCAGCTGTTATTTTAACCAGAGGGTCGCATGGGGGAACCATTGTAACAGTCAGACTGTCTAGTAGAAAACAAAGTCAGTCAGAAGAGCAATGAAAACTAGTATTTTTTTAGAGATAGTAGGAACTGCAGATGCTGGAGAATCTGAGATAACAAGGTGTAGAGCTGGATGAACGCAGCAGGCCAAGCAGCATCAGAGGAGCAGGAAGGCTGACGTTTCAGGCCTAGACCCTTCTTCTAGGCCCAAAACATCAGCCTTCCTGCTCCTCTGATGCTGCTTGGCCTGCTGTGTTCATCCAGCACTACACCTTGTTATCTCTAGTTTTTTTTAGACTTTCTTTGTAGGGTCAAAGGGAGCTTGAGAATTCTTCTAGGACATACAAAGGAAGTTTAGAACCCCCCAGGTTGCCCAGTCCCTGATTGTGAAATCCTCCTGGATCCATTTCTGGCTTCTTTCATGAGCGTCTGGGATTGCTTCTTTTGTCTTGCTGACCTGCTGCCACCTGACATTCCCACAATTGACCAGCTGCCATTAGCTGCCAGGTTAAAGGAAGATCCTAATTGCAGAACAGGCAGATGACACACAGTGCTAAGATTTCACAGGGCTCACAAACTCTGTGAAATAGCTTGAAACTCATTACAACTGACACCCACTCAACTCAGCAAAAATAACGATAAAATATGATAGTGAAAAGTTGAATAAAACTGAATCCATAAACCAGGTCGAGAGAAATTTTGAGCTAGAATATTTTATATCTCTAAATGGCATTAGGGAGCAGTTTTACTCTTCCAAAAATACACTGGATTATTATTTCCTGATTTATATCATTATTCCTAAATAACAGCAAGTGGAGAAATCACTTTGCAGTCAATATATCATTTCTTCGGACCAGTGAGGGAGAACGTCACAGAGATGGTGAAAATAGTCAAATGTTCCAGAGCCTATCATGCTACACAAACATTTTACACAACATTGGTTTGATGAATTAAGATTCTTAATGTCAACAAGTTTTAAATCATTGTAGCAGCATCCAATCATGTAATGAAGTGACTCCTGCCTGATAAAAGTTGAAAAGGTAAATGTTTTGTAATTTAAGACAATATATTTTTATCATCTCTTTAAGGAGTCTGGTTGGATAAAGTTTAGGTTTTCTTAATTCTTCATACACTCTTTAACTCATGACAACTGTTAATATTTAGAATGCATTCATTTATGTTAAGGCTTCTCAGAAGATATTCTTAGTCAAGTCATCAAATTTATAACTTGAAATAAAACAGGATTTCTTAAATTGATTTGTATGCTACATTGCAATTCTAATTATAATGTGAGAATAAAGTCCACCCGTTACAGAGAGTAGCAGTGATATAATACTAATGGCGATAATTCAGATAAAAAGGGTCGGATTAGATCTGTCATATAATGCTGCGCTAGCATTGCATCGATAGTGTTGAGATTAAGCTACTTTTATCATAGCTAATATTACAGGCAATATACTACACAGGGTCAGTATTTTAGCCAAAGGGCTACATTGGAAAGTCATTGTGGCTTTCTTAGTAGATAGAGGAGTCAAAGTCAGAAGAAGGTGAAAAACATAATCATTCTTTTTGGATCAAACCATACAGTGGCTGTCTACCTGACAATCTATCCTCTTGGTTAAATAAAAGTTATGTACTGGCCAAATCTGTAGAACAATAATTAATGAAACTTTTACCTTCTAAGTTGGTGGAGAAATTCTGTAGCATTCAGAAGATTACTTGAGACAACTGAAGATATATTATTTATTTTTGATAATTATTAATTTTGAAAAATCGCCTGTGTTGGCCAAATAAAAAGGTTACTCCATCTTGCTTTGAAAACAGGAACAGTTTTTTAATTTCAAATATATTTATATTTATACTTCAAACAGACCTTAATAACTGCCAGGTGAAAAAATATAAGGAAAAGAACCCAGGCAGGTCTGGTAAGAAGACCAATTGAACTGAAACTCTCAAAAGACATATGAAAATAGGCAAAGCAAACTGAATTGTGTTATTAATTGAAGTTGATAGCTTTATCACCTATGCAAGGACAAATGAAAACAGAAAAGTTGGAAAGTTACACAAATCCTCTGGAAGTTCATCTGAGGTTAATAACACATAAGATATTATGTTTTCTGGTATAGCTGGAAAAGTATTGAAAGAATGCTGAAGTTATGTTTCCCTGTGTTCTTTCAGACTAGCTTAACCCATTGCTATTGCTAAGATATTTCTGTTACCAAATCAGGTCTTTAGTTGCTAAGGTTTTAGACAATAGAAGACGTGTGATGCCTTGAAATAACCCAACACGACAGCCCAGACTGGCATCATATATGAGAGATTGACATAATGTCATTAACTGCAAGACTGATGTACCGATCTAATTGACATCTTGAGCAACACATCCCCTTTTGGTGGTGTTTGTAATTCCTATATTACTGGATTAATACAAGAGGAAATTGCTTTTTTTCATATTTCTAGATTGCTATCATGAAAGATATGAATATAAAATAACCTTCCAGAGGTTCTCATAGCAACAAACAATGAGCCATATTTCTAAGAAACCCACAGAGATTTGAAATAAAGGCATTCATATGAGAAAAATAATGGGAAACAAAACTGCAAAATGCTGTAAATGAGCATTGAGTCAAGAGGTACTTATTAGTAGAAAAGACAAGATCATACTTTCGGTGTTGTCTTTTCTCTTTCCAGATTGTGCCTGTTGCATTTTTCTAACATTTCCTGTATTTATTTTACAGATCAAATTGATCACAAAACCTCGAGCCGCAGTGTAAAAAAAACTTTATCACTGACAAGAAAATCAAAAAACAAGGGGGCATTTTCCTAAAATTAGAACTCAGCCATTAGGAGCATAAACGGCAGGCACTTTTTCAAAGTGTAATAGAAATTCATAATTGTTTCTCCAAATGGTTGTTGTTGTCAATTGGAATTTTCAGAATGAAAGTACGTTTTTTGATTCAAAGTAGAAAGGAAGGAAAATTAAACTGAGGTGTAGATCACATGATCTTGAGGGCTTGAATTGTCATTCAGCTTTAGGGTCAAAACTCGTGATAACATCAACAATTTGTTTTATGCTTACTTTTTCACTTGGGTGAAATGGAATAAAAATCTGGACCTTGCAAATGTGGGTTTCTGATTGCTATTGTTCTTATTGCCTTGTCATTCATGATAAATTTGCTGGATTTCTTTCACTTTTCATTTCAGTTTAATTAGAACATCTGCCAGTTGACTGAATTGAGTTGAATTTATGTGCTGTCTTCTCAAGTAGGTAGCTACTTTTCAACTTTCAGAGTGCCTCCAGTTTATTTATCATTTAAATGTTTGCCAATTGTTAGTTCTGTCTGTGGTTCAATTTTTACCCCTTAACAGCCAGATGATCCTGTTAGGAGGTAAAAGGTACTGCAGATGCTGGAGAATCCGAGATAACAAGGTGTGGGGCTGGATGAACACAGCAGGCCAAGCAGCATCATAGGAGCAGGAAGGCTGACGTTTCGGGCCTAGACCCTTCATCAGAAATCATTTCTGATGAAGGGTCTAGGCCCGAAATGTCAAGCTTTCCTGCTCCTATGATGCTGCTTGGCCTGCTGTGTTCATCCAGCCCCACACCTTGTTATCTCAGATGATCCTGTTGCTTTTTGTTCCCTCATGTGAAGAGTGTACTGTGTTGAGGAATTTAAAAATAAATACTAGGGTAAACCCAGTGTGATTATAGAGATATAGTAATGGGAGAAAGAACATGTAAAGAGACAGAAAGTGAAGAAAGTATGTGAGTAAAACAGAGAGTAAGAAAGAGAGAGTGGAACAGAAGCCTGGACTCACATAGTTCCACTGTTAGCTATCCTCATGCACAAACTCTTTGGATATTTTAATATTCTATATAATCACTCACAAACAGAAGGATAATTTAAGAAAATTTAATTTCACTTATAATTCAGTATAAATATCCCATTTACGTATGGCAGTTAGACAGAAACTTTACAGAACCTTTCACTTTTTCAAAATGCAACAAAACCACTCGAGAGTTCATATTACAGCAACTTTTACATGAAGACAGCTTTTGAGTTCAGGCTCCCAACACAGATCCTTGGAAGGATGCATGAAACAATCTGTTGCCAAGGTCAGTCGATCTGAATTGCAGCGTTCCCAATTTTCCAGTCATTGAACTTAATAACCAGGAAATTGAGGCTACAAATTGGGCATCTGTGTTTGATTGTCCAATCTGCTGTCCTATCAAATGAGGCTTCAGAACAGGAGTGCTAACTCAAAAAACCTATTGCAATGTTTAAAAAAGGAATCAGTTTAATCAGCACAATTCTTCTCTTCATTTCATATCTCTTTATAGTTCTAATATTTTGAATTCCATTGTACTATCGATTATGCTTCAGACGAATACAGACCATAGCAGTCCAACAGAAAGACTTTGAAAAAAATCACAAATTACTAAATGTCATTATAAACCACACTGGGAAACTTAAATTTAAATAATTTGAATGGAAGCACAGTAAGGCACTAGAAAATCAAGAATAGTCCAAATATATAAACTTTATTTTTTTTAAGTACTTATACTTTTCTAGCACTTTTGGAATGATATAACAAAGGTTTAATACAGAGGGATGACTTTTTAACAACATGCTAAGTAGTTTTAATGCTTTCCAATGATTCTGAAAGACCTTTGGAACAATAGGCAATTGATGTAACCTGAGCTCTACCATTAGGGAATGGATTACAATATTATTTGAATAGTGGCAAAGCTTTTATTATTTATTCTTTCATGGGATGTTGGTATAGCAGGCAAGGCCAGCATTTGTTGCTCATCCCTCGTTGACTTTGAACTAAGTAGATTCCTCGGCCAATTCACAGGGCAATTAAATGCCAACTAAATTGCCTGGGACTGGAGTCACAAACCAAGTAAGGACGACAGGTTTCCTTACCTAAAACATACTAATGAGCCAGATGGGATTTTATGACAATTGTTATTCAGACCAACTTTCAATTACATTTTTATTTTACTACTCGATTTGAACACATCTCCAGTTGAATTAGCAAAGGTTTTTAAGATTACTAGTCCAGTGCCATTACCATTATGCCACCATCTCCCCTGTGTAGATATGTGCTACGCAATCATCTCCTGTATTAGATTGCAGCATTTGATTTGATTAAAGCACCAAAATCAGAAATCCAATTACAGAGTTGCAATCCAGAGTTTGTACTTTTTTTTGGTCACTCTAGCTGGCCTCATATTCTATAGATAAACATCTCTAATAATTCTACCTCCAATTCTATTTGTTTTATATGTTAAAACAGTGCTTTAGAAAGTGGAAACTCAAGTCTAAACCAGCCAGTTTATTAACTAAAAGCAAAATTTTGCATGCGCTGGAAATCTGAAATGAAAACAGAAAATACTGGAGAAATTCAGCAGGTCTTTCAGTATCTGCAGGTAGAGTTATTATCTGGAGCCTGGTATGATTCTTCTTCAGAATTGAAAGGGATGGAAAACTATGTATTTTATGCTACTAACAGAAATTACCCTTATGTAATTGTGCTCTCATGTTAACATTTCCATCCTGCATGTGCTATGATGTTCTAACAAGCTCAATGCAAGCTGAAGGAACAATGTCTCATTTTTTGCTTAGGCAGTTTACAATGTCTAGGTCTCAATATTGAGTTCTGTACATTCCGATCATGTCTGCTGTCCTCCATTTTAATTATGACCATCCCTGCATCATTCTGGCCCTAGTATGTGCATTGATGGCTTTGCTTTCAGCAGTCTGGACCCATTTTCTGCCTTTCATACCTTTAGTTAATACTCCTTTAACATCTCTGTCTCTCCCTTAACACCATTAGCATTCCTTTTGTCTTTTGATTGGGACACTCCACCATGTGTTCCACTCACACAAACTCCACCATGACCCCATACCCAACCACCACCCCTCCTTTGCCAATGGCATAAAAACCACCATTTTCCAGCTCCTTTCAGTTCTAAAGAAGAGTCATTTTGGACACAAAATGTAAACCCAGTGTTTCACTCTCCACAGATGCTGCCAGATCTGCTGAGTTTCTCTAACACTTTCATATTTTATTCCAATTTACTTATTGCAAGACTGCATGAGTTGATTTTCTCTGTTTTTGCTTACATATAAAGGCACTATTTCTCAGTTTTGGTCATTCCTTGGAATGTATCAAGTGACTGAAACAAAACAATGGCTTCCAAAAGTGCTATTTTGCAACTGTCTACTAAGTGTGTGTGAATGGCTCAAAGGACACTTCTCATTTTCCATCCTTTGAAAGCTTACAAGAAATAATAATCGTGGTTGTGTATTTTAAATACCATCTACATTGGAATAATAAGCAGTGATAAGCTGATCTCTCAGCTTGTGTGGTTGGGATTCTACTAAAGTTCACTAAACAAACCTTTTACCCTAGGGATTGTTGACGGGCACTGGACAGTCTCTGACATTAAGAGACATTAAGAGTTTTGCTGAAGAAGGGTCCCAACTCGAAATGTCACCTTTCCTGCTCCTCTGATGCTGCATGGCCTGCTGTGTTCCTCAAGCTCAACACTGTGTTATCTCTGACATTAAGCTACTCCTTTGCTGATCAAGAAGCAATCTACTTCTGCCTTAAAAATATGCAAAGGGTCTGCTTCCACTGCCTTAGAGGAAGAAAAAGAGCTTCAAAGCCTCACAAGCATCTGTGAGACAGATATCTTGTCATCTCTGTCTTAAATCGCTGATGCCTTAATTTCAAACAGTTGCCCCTTGTTCTAGACTTTTCAATGAGGAAATACCATTTCCAAATTCAACATGCCAAGACTCCTGAGGATCCTTTACATTTCAATCAAGACTCCTCTTACCATTTTGAACTCCAGTGGTACTAAGCCTAGTCTACCCAAATTTTCACCATGAAACAATTCTCTTACTCTAGATATTAGTCCAGTGAACTGTCTCTGAACTGTTTCCAAACACTTACATCCTTTTTTAACTAAGGAGATAAGTACTGTACATAGTACTCCAGATATTATCTCACCAATGCCCTTTGTAACTAAAAGATAACCTCCCTACTTTTATATTTAAATCCCTCCTTACAATAAGCAATAATACACTATTAGCCTTCCTAATTATTTGCTAAACCTGAATATAGATTCTCTGCAATTCATGTAGGAGAACAGCCAGATCCTTCTGCATCGCAGATTTCAAGAGTTCTTCTAAGAAGATAAAAGCTAATGTATGAACTGATTCAGTGTTCCCATATTTTTTCTCAACACCAATCTTAGAACAGCACCTTAATATATGAATGTGATGCATTGGTTTCCCCAGATTCTCCAAACATCATTTAGGCCAATTTGAAGTCCATTTATAGCAGGTTCTTTTTGGACAATATGCTGGGAACCATATTAAAACTATCAGAACCCAATTCCCTGAGTATCCATCACAGCTGACAATGCTATGAGCAGGAAGTGAAGTCTCTGTAGTGATTGCTGCTTGAAGTTAAACAATTGTTCCATTCATTGGATCATAAGGGAAGTCTATCTGTCTTTCATGAGTCAAAAGTAAGAATGCTAAGGATCTTGTGAGTACTCCATTCATTTCATAGATTCCCTACAGTGTGGAAACAGGCCATTCAGCCCAACAAGTCCACACCACCCCTCCAAAGATCGTCCCACCCTGGCTCATTCCCCTACCCCTGCATTTCCCCATGTCTAACCCACCTAACCTAAACATCCCTGGACACTATGGGTAATTTAGCATGGCCAATCCACCTACCCTGTACATCTTTGGACTGTGGGAGGAAACCCACACAAACACGGGGAGAATGTGCAAACTGCATGCAGACAGTCGCCCAAGCTTTGAATCGAACCCAGGTCCCTGGCGCTGTGAGGCAGCAGTGCTAACCACTGAACCACCATGCCATCCTTTTTTTTCCCTAACTGCATGAGAGTAGGCCATTTGGCCCATCAAGTCCACACCAAACCTCCAAAGAGCCTCCTTCCCACCTGACTCCATATCCTACTCCTGCGTTTCCCACCCTAGACACAATGGGCAATTTAGCATGGCCAACCCACTTAACCTGCACATCTTTGGGCTGTGGGAGGAGACCAGAGCACCCGGAAGAAACCTACGTAGACATAGGGAGAATGTGCAAACTCCACACAGACAATCACCCAAGGCTGGAAACAAACCTGCGTCCCTGGTGCTGTGAGGCCACAGTGCTAACCACTGTGCCACTATGCCACCCCTTTCTAGCTTGAACTCAAAGACTGATGACATAAACTGAGCAACTAACAGTAGCTGTGCTGGATTCCTCCAGTGTTGAGCTGATAGGTTCATTGCTAAAACATTGAGTGACTTCATTTTATCTGAACATTCAACTTGTGTTATTGCACAGAATGTCATGCATCGCTATTTGTGAATAATATTACAATTAATTTTTTTTATTGGTAGAAATAGCATTTTTATTATAATTATATTTTCAAATTCTCATCCTCCCTTAATATGTACTAATATGGAAGGTATTGAATTATTTATTATAAATTAAGCAGCTCAGTTAGTTTAACCAGATTATTGATTGTTTTTAGATGTTTAAAAAGCTTGTCAATTGACATGAAGTTGGCTACAATGGGAGTTGAGTCATGTGCCTTACTATATTACAGCACATCAAAAGCTCAATTCATTCAAACACTGATGGGTAAATTCAGGAGTAGGATAATTCCACAAGTCCTGTTTGTGCTTACTTTAAAGGAATGTTATATTTCAAGAAATTTGTAAATCTCTGAAAATATTCACATAAACTTGACAGTTTTGGATATTTCATACAAAGTGTCTATCTCCAAGTACAAAGTGTTGTGGGAGTATCCTTAACACTTTTTGAAGAAGGGTGAGTGGCTCCATTAGTGTCTTGATTAATTTTAATTTCTTAAATAACATCTTCAGTCACAAGTAATCCATTTAACAGCTGTTGTGGAACTTTGTTCCACAAAGCATTACTTTAGAAGTAATTAATTAAATCAGAATCATATCATGTGGCTGTAAATAGCATTAAATAAATGAAACTTACTTCCTTTCTTTAGTTCTATGCTGGGAACCACATTCAGCAATGATAGTAAGATTGGGTCCTCACTTTGGTAAATAAACAAATACATGCTTTATTAAAGTTCACAGTTTTTGCATTAGAGCACTTCTCTGGGACCTTACACAATCCAGTACAGTTTCCACCTTACATATCTTCATAATGTTGCTCCTTACATACATATTCAGTAGTTACTATTAGAGTAATGTTACAATTAAACTTCCACTTCATACTTTTCCCCATGCTCTCTCTCTTCTCACAACAACGTAGACTCTTACCAATTTTTACAGACACACCATATAAAGCATCTTATCTGAATGTATCACAGTGTGTATGGTAACTGCTGTTCCCAAGACTGCAAGAAACTACAGAGAGTTGTGAACACAGTCCAATCGATCACACAAACCAGCCTTCCATCCATTGACTCTATCAATACTTCCCACTGCCTTGGGAAAACAATCAACATAATCAAAGACTCCTCCCTCCCAGTTAAACTCTCATCCACCCTTCTCCATCAGGCAGAAAATATAAAATCTTGAATACATGTATGAACAGATTCAAGAACAGCTTCTTCCCCACTGGTATCAGACTCTCTTCTCGCAAACTACCAACCTCATGAAGTATTATCTTCCAAAAGCCCACACATCACTAATTATCTTTGATCCTATGCTGCCGACTCACTCTTTTTGAACACCTTACCACTTTCTCACGACCTGCACCAGAACTAAAAGGTGTGCCACCCTCTTTCCTCTCACGCAGTCACTCCCTTTCTCTCATTCCAGGAAAAGAGGGCCCGCAAGAGGACAGATAGGTCCTAGATATGTGGAGGCATGTCTGACACAAGACTCCTCACTTAAGCATGAGATGAGAAACCTGGCACTCGCAGGAGAAGACTTGGATCACTTCTGCAGGGATGCTGAGATATCTGTGTCCCACTCTTCATTCCATCGTATACCTCACATTCATCCCACTGAGACTCTCATTCACCACTTCTAACCACGGACCATGCCACTCTTGCGGGTTCTGGATAGATGCCCAAAGCCTTGACACGGGAACTCCATCAGAAGCCAGTTCCTTAACCCCTAAGGATGAAAGCAAGGAGGAATCAGAAGAAGCAGCAGCAAGGCTGTCTCCTGTAGCCGCACCAGCTCTGGTACCGACACCACGTCACACTTAGGAAGTCTGGCAGCTCAATCTGGAACTTCACAACTGGTCAAGAAAGAAATGCCCCAGGATGCTGGCATTCAGAGGACTGCTAAAGACCAGGGACTTGCTCTGCCCCAGACAGGAGAGGAGCCTCTGGGGTCAGCAATCTACCACTTTGCCCACGTAGTTAATATTTTGGGTCCGGTGACCCTTCCTCAGAACTCAGAACTGAGAACTGGACCCAAAAAGTTAACTCTGATTTTTTTCTTCTCAGATGCTGCCAGACCTGCTGAGCTTTTCCAGCAACTTCTGTTTTTGTTCCTGGTTTACAGCATCCGCAGTTCTTTCGGTTTTTACCACTTCATTCACACGTACAGAGAGGAACAAGAGCAGCAGACAAGTTCTGTGGTATGCAATGGCCTGCATTGCCCAGATACTAAAGGAGTGTAGCTAAACCATGGGGAGGCTTCTCCTTCAAGCATGTGATTGTCTATCTGCCTCCATGAGCAGGTTGTCAGTTGCCATGGAGTGTTAGGCCTAGCACACTGAGGGTGTGTGGGAGAGCCTGAACTCCGTAACACCAGCAGATGCACCTCAGGACCGAAGGCATGAGGCAAGGGCTGTCCAGCTGGGGTTCTTTCCTCACGAGAAGATAGAGTGCTGCAAAGAGGCTGCCAGCTGGAGGAGAAGTAGCAGAAGTCTCCTCTCAGGACACTCTAGAGGTGGCTGGGCCCTCCAACTGCACCTGCCAGCCACCCTCTTTCCCTTGGACATTCAAGGCGAGACATTGCTTGGCTCCGGGGAGAAGAGGCTGAGCTGCCCTGCCACAAACACTGTGCTCCTCCACCACCCCCAACACCCCACCACCACCCCATGTTCATTTTGATGCAGCAGTCCCACAAGTCTATTTCCATTACAGTACGTGAGTCTGTATGGCATGTTCTTCTCCCTGAAAAGGCCACACATCAATGGAATTGCAATCCACTCTCTCTTACAGGCTGAGCGTGGATGTGGTCACAACCATTTTCTTCCATAATGCGTTGTTTTAATTTCCTGCATGATGGAAAATGAAGCAGATTCTCTTCAGCTTGTGGCTTCTTGTCCCATCCCCCGTATGACAGTGAAGGTCCAAACTTACAGATGCCCTTCCCATCTACCCCATTGGCTTCGCACTGCCCCAGGACCACACATGAGCCTGCACCATTCCACCTTTCACCATCCCCTACCACCTCCCCCAGCCCCAGCCCCTGGTATGTGACATGGCCTTGCCTCGTGTGGTCATACACCATCCCCTTTTTAAAACCAGGATCCTCCTGACTGTGGACAGACACCCTCCTGCATTAGCCCATTCCCATCCGTGTATTACAGATCCCTCGCTCCTCTTCATAGTTGTCAACTCCCTTTAACGCAAGCCCCCACTCCCCACTGCTATACCTCGCTGGGTTGGCACACTGGGAATCACAGAGTCATCACAGAATGTAAAGATTATATAAAATGCACAAAATTCTCCACTTTACCCTGTCTTTTCAACCCAGGTTGACAGTTCGCATGGACCAAATTTTTGTTCTTAACATGAATTACGATTTATAACAAATAAATTCTAGCTACAGGTGAACAGCTATGAACTGCTAACTTATAATACAATTAGTTAAAATTCCAACCTCATTTTCAGACTCCTACTACACGTTTTCAGACAGACACAAAAACATGGGTGGAGGGAAAGACTGAGAAGGCACTTCCGTAGTCCATGTCTACAGGGTTTGCTGAGCCGATCCTTTTGGCTTGTCAGGACTTGCTGCTCGTTGGCCTTCCTTATTCAAGTATTTTCACTTCCTTCTAGAAGGCACAGAGTGACTGGCTCACGATTTTCAGAGTTTCTGACTTACTGGTAAAAGCCACAACTTACAGCAACGGATGAGGGAAATAAACTGGCATTCTTCAGGCTTAATATACTTTTTTCAGTACAGGGAAATAGGCTGGATGTCTGATAGTCCCAGATTATCTCCTTCTCACCCCCAAGCTGTTCATTTGAGTTTGAGTTTGATTTATTGTTTTCAAAATGTTCCGAGATACAGTGAAAACTATCGTAATATACAAAGGCAGATTTTAACATACAAAGCGCACCAGGGTAGTGGAACAGTGTGCAAAATACAGTGTTACAGCCACAGGGCAGGTATATATGGAGAGAGACATCAGCATTAACATTGGAGAGGACCCTTCAAACGTCTGATACCAGTGGGGAAGAAGCTGTTCTTGAATCTGTTCATACATGTATTCAAGATTTTATATCTTCTGCCTGATGGAGAAGGGTGGAAGAGAGTTTAACTGGGTGGGAGGAGTCTTTGATTATGTTGATTGTTTTCCCAAGGCAGCTATAAGTATAGATGGAGTCAATGGATGGAAGGCTGGTTTGTGTGATGGACTGGGCTATGTTCACAACTCTCTGTAGTTTCTTGCGTTCTTGGGAACAGCAGTTGCCAAGTCACACTGTGATTTCTGATGAAGGGTCTAGGCCCGAAACGTCAAGCTTTCCTGCTCCTATGATGCTGCTTGGCCTGCTGTGTTCATCCAGCCCCACACCTTGTTATCTCACACTGTGATATATCCAGATAAGATGCTCTATATGGTGCAACTATAAAAATTTGTAAGAGTCTTTGTTGACATGCCAAATTTCCTTAGCCTCCAGTTGTGCTTCTGGATGTCACATGTGTTCTGAACCATCTCCACCTCAGCACCATTGATGCTGACAGGGGTGTGTCCTGTACTCTGCTTCCGGAAATCAATGACCAGTCCTTTCGTCTTGCTGACCTTGAGGGAGAGACTGTTACCTTTACACTATGCTGCTAAATACTCAATCTCTTTCCCGTATTCTGTCTCGTTGTTGTTTGAGATCCAACCTACAATGGTGATGTTGTTAACAAACTTGTAAATGGAGTTGGGGCGGAATTTGGCTACACAGCACTTCACAATTATGGGGGTCAGAGCCTCCAAGCAGTAGTCATTTTGGCAAGCTGAATGATTTTTCTTTGACAATGGAATGATGGTGGTCTTCTTGAAGTAGGTGGGGACCCCAGATCATAGTAAGGAGAGGTTAATGATGCCAGAAAATACTCCCACCAACTGGTCTTCACAGGATCTGAGTGCACGGCTGTGGACTCCATGCGTGCTGGTCACTTACCGTGGGTTCACTCTCAGGAACGCTAATCTAATGTCTGAGGTGATGAATACGGGTTCAGGTGCATCCCAGGCTGTTGAGACAGGTGACATCGTTTCACTGACCTTCCATTCATGACGATCGTAGAATGCATTGAACTCTTCAGGGTTAGCTACCTGAGAGACAATCACATCGCTGTTACCAGCAAATGATAACTGGTCACAATTCCATAAACCGATCAGCTACTTGTTTCAGTTGAATCTCTCTCTGTATATTGCCTTTGGGTCCAGTTCATCTGCATTCCTTCCTCCCACCGTTTCAACAAATAGCTGTGTAAACAACATTTACAATGAGTGTCGGTAACCTGCTTTTAGTAGTGCAGTAACCTTTGCGGACAATGTTTGGCTTTTAATACAGTCCTTTTAATAGTTGCGAGTGGTAAGACAACAATTGAGCAGCCTGGAGATGCAGTCTGTTGCAATCCATGAGCTAGGCGCTTCTCCAAGCACGTGAACTGTCCTTATAGGAAACTTACAATGCCAGTTGTTGAACCACCAAGGTCTGCATTGCCCAGGCATCCTACATGTGGATCAGAGAGGTGCCATGAAGTTCCTGAGGAGCTGGAAAATATTGAGGGCCAATGTCCAAATACGAGGGATGTATGTGGCTGGTGAAATGTGATGCTGTTGCGGGGTGAAGAGCAAAGTGGCACTTTGCAGCTAGCAGTGAGTTAAAGTGGTCAGGTACTCACTCTGATTTACATGTTGAGAATTTGTAGTGCCTAGCTTGCTCATGGTGGGTGGGAAGTTAGGAAGCTGCTCATTAATGAAGGGAGATGTACAGTTAATAAAGCTGTGAACAATTAATAAACTCACTTAAAAGGTAATTCCCCAGTTAGAATCTCACTTCAAAGTCTCTAAATTAGTTTAAAGATGCAGCAAGTTGCTCCTAATGTTGAGATAGATCTTGTTGGGCTGTTTGCACAATTCTCATCAGAGCCTACATCATTCAGGCCCCTTTAAGATTCAGCCCATGATGGAGTTCCCAGGATTTGACTTGTCATTCATAATGATGGCATGCTTATCCATGGATGTACAGAGAACTTTAATGGTGAGTGAGCGACAATGAATATGAATTGATCTATTCATAATAAATTGCAAACTGCTGAAAAATAAAGCCAAAACTATGACTGTTGTAAATTTTCCGCATCTTTAGACAAAAAAAAAATCTGCATTTGACAACTGGATTTTCCATTTCAGTTTTCATTCAACCAGAATTCCTCCAGCACAAGGTTATGGAGTTACCTTCCATTGCACTAGCCTATAGAAAGTTTTCAAGCCTCAGGCACAAAGATTAGGATATATAATCAATAGGGTCATTGCCTCTTCAAATATTTTCCAGGGATTTCCTTGTGATGTGGAACTTGAACTGAACCGGTGCTGGGCAGACTCTCATTAGAACACTAAGGTTTTAGAGTAGATTTGTAGCTTGAGTTGTGGATGTTGTGTTTGGTTGGCTCGCCGAGCTGGTTTGTTGTTCCACAGACGTTTCATTACCCTGCTGGGTAACATCATCAGGTCAGCCTATGATGAAGCGTTGTTGTGTTTTCCCGCCTGGTATTTGACACCAGAGTTCATATACCAGGCGGGAAAACACAACAGCGTTTCTTCGGAGGCTGCATTGATGATGCTACCCAGCAGGGTAATGAAACGTCTGCAGAACAACAAACCAGCTCGGCGAGCCAACCAACATCAATATCTCGTTAGAAAAATATAAATACTATTACTAGGGGATTGCCCTCCCTCCTGTCTTGCTTCTGGGACCCGATATTAGTGCTCATAGCATAGGGATACCCACAATAAAGTTATTCCTGGTCTTTGCAATAGGAAATTCTCATGTTTCTAATGCTTGACAGAAGCTGCATGTTATAGGTGTGTAGTTCCCATTCATTATGTGGAGAGATGCTGGGGACAAGAAAATCTCCCCTTATCGTTACTGGGTATGATTACAATTGAAAGCAAGAATCAGGACCCATTGTACTTGCAATGTAGTAAGAATTACCTCACAACAAGGTACAGGTTGTTGCCTCCCAAATTCAACTTTCTCCTCCGTCATGGAAAGATAATTTTTGCTGTGTAATATAATTTCCCTATGCCTGAGAAAGTAAATTGTAATCTACGGTGCAGCTCATTGTACTGTAGCTTTGTTGTAAAACAAAGAACTGTCATGTTTCAAGCACTTGAGACTTTTTGACATCCAAAATGAAAAATGAGAATGATAAGTGTGAAATGTCAACATTCTTATTTTACTAACGAGCTTGTGACTTTTGATGACATTTGTTCTCAGTTCCATTAATAATTTCTAATTATTATCAAAATAATTATTATCAATAACAATTATTATCCACATAGAGATGAATGTATTTCATCGGCTTCAAGTTCCTAGATTGCATTTTCACTCACCACCATTAACTAGACTCACAACAAACTGGCTTCAAAAATCTCACTTATTGAAAATTTCAGTTTCAGCATTTGATGTCTTGCTTTAAATGAACAACTGGTATCAGTTTTTGACTGTTTGTGTTAGTTAAAAAACAAACCATTTCAGCCCTCCACCCCATTGCCAACTCCCTTGCAGGTCTATACACTAAACAAACATTTTTCTTTGCATAGCAAATCTCCTTGGTGCTATTGCTTTCCCTGTAAGACTGACCAAGAAATATGATTTTTTGTTTTCTTTCCTTTACACAAATCTAATTAAAGCCATTTATCTTTTTTTTTGGCTTTCTCGGAAATAAATGAGTAATTTGACAAATGAGCCACCAATCCATCTGATCGATGGAAAGATAAAGATGAGGCATCTGTTATTTTAGCTACAACACTTAGACTGCATCATTAATCCATCATGTACCCACGCCACCCCACAGCTGACAAGATATAACAATTGGTTTGTAGGGTTTCACACTTTGTCCTGACAGAGAGGGATAACTCCAATTAATTGTTTTAGTGAAAAAAGCACAGATTCACAACTCACCCAGCATTTCTGTTGCAAACTTTATCTTCTTTGACTGAACAAGTATATAAAATCAATGTAGTTTTCAGCATGCAGTTGCTAATTGAATTAAATGCATTATGATTTCATGCAGGAGTATTTGTCACATTTAGTAGGTTATCAAACTTTTCACCCTTTAAAGGTAACTTGAGAGAAGGGTTTGCCCAGCCATTGTAAAACCTGCCCATTTCTTTTCAATTCCATTGAAAATTACCCCCTGTGTCTTTCAATTTGTTTATTGTTATCATAGGAATGGGCCATTTCCTGATACCTCCTCAAGCCTGCTCCATCAGTCAGTTAGATCATTGGGGATCTGTACTCAGCTTCAGTTATTGACTTTTGCTCCATATCCCTAGACTAACAAAAATCCATCACTTTCAAATTTGAAAGCTGAACTTAATCCAGCACCCACAGTTTTTTGACACTTTTTGCTACAAAAAAGCTTTCTGATTTCCCTTATAAATGACACTGCATTTTTACCATTACAGCCCATTGTTCTGCTTTCACCACTGGAAGGAATTGATTCTTTGTGCTTATCATATCAATTCATTGCAATATTTTAAGTACCGTGGTCAGATTAACCTTCAATCACCTATATTGTCAATTTTTGCACAATTAAATGTCATAAACCGAATTTGAGAATATTAATATGAAAGTCTCCATATGTACCTTCTCTGTCTTGGCCTATCTTTGTGAATTATAAAGCTTTTATGTAAAATCGGTTTGAGCAGATAAACCTATGGGCACGGGCTAAGAACACAAAGTTTCCAATTTCATTCGTAATTGCTGCTCAAACTTCAAGGCTCGCAAAGAAATATTTGTCTGAATGTTGTGTGAAACAGAAAATGATGTAGTGTTATGGAGTCTAGGTTTACTCATCATCTAGTTATGCCTATAAGTAGCATACAGACCGTTGCTGGTAAAGTTAGGAATCTAACCACAATGTGTTACATTTTCCAGGACTGACACCAATCTCTTTCATGAGTGCATGAAGTCCCCATTATTATTAAACAGGATTCAATAGTGAAAACACAGAATGTTCTACAGATTCTATGATAGCGCAGTCCAGTAGGTTTCTTCACTTTTTTAAAAGTTTGAAAAGAATTTGTGCTTCAACTCCATGGACCTGAGAGCTGATTGTGATGTAGAGCTGGAAATAGAGTATATGGCACTTCAGTGAGAGACCGCACCAACAGTCTATCACCTTAAACAATTTGCTGTGATGGTTGAGAAAAATAAAGAATGACGACAATGAATTAGAGTCAAACTAGAAAAAGAAATAAAGGTTGGATTAAGGAAGAAAGATAGAGTGGAATATAAAAGGATAAGTAAAAAAGCAATTTAAAATGGCTAATGTTTGAAAATAACTTGTATCCTGCCTTAATGAAACCCTGCAATTTCAGTTGTTCCAGGGGCAGAGAAGGTAAGTCACATTGTAGGAACATAAATACTCAATTTACATACCAATATCGGTGGGTGCGTTAAACCCTTTGTTATTTTGTCAATAAATTCTAGCCCATTGTTATGACAAAATTGACATGAATGTCACTTAATTGATTATATTTATTTTTAATATTCTTCTGACTGAAATGATTATTTTCTTGCCTTTTGAAGGTACATACAGTTTGTGACAGACAATTCCATACCTTAACTCCAGCCCTTGTGAATAAAAAACTTGCTCTTCAACCTCCGTGATACTCTTTTAACCATTATTCACTGTCAGACTACAAACTTCAGATTAAAAGATGAGAGGACTGAAAACTGAACATTAGTATCTAAAATGATTAATTTAACCATAGAGTATTAACAGTTTAGTTTCAATTTTATACTGGGTTATAATGTTACAATCTATCCAGAATAATTTACCAATCACTCCTCCTTATATGTTTGAAGTCTCCTTTCAGATTGACTCTCAACCTCTGAGTGTGAAAAAAAATTAACTTGGTCAAGCCGCAGTTCATGGCCAAAACTTCCCAACCCTTGTTAACGACCTAGTGAATCCACACTGGAACTTTTCTACTGCTATTTTAAACTCTATTTGTCTATGTCACATACAAAATCTCAACATTTAAGGTACACCTCTAGAAAGCATTATTAAACCAGGTTTTATTCCATTTATGTTATTTATAAAGTAGTCTACAAATGATGCAGGATAAATCTTCATCTTAACCTATGAATGTAATCCATTCGCTGGGAAGAGAAGCAGATGGGGCAGTTTGAAAATCATCACAGGAACTCTGCCTGGCATTCATTTTATTGAAACAATAGAAGGAGAACCAGACAGGGTAAAGGGGTAAGCGCTTTGCTCCCTCTTGAGGTAGACTCCTGGAATTGCAAGGCAACTTAACAAGGCAAATCAGGGTTGAAAATCCTGATGGCCTTACACCAATAGCAGTGCGGGTCTTATTGCCACTGTGATCGTGTCCCTAAGTCTGAGCCAGAAGATCCAAGTTCAAGTCCCACTGTGTTGTCATTGTGCCACCGTATTTCTGAACAGGTTGATTAAAATAACTTCACCAATAATGCTCCAAAAAATAGTGTACACTGTATTCATGAAATAACACTTGAAATAAATCTTAATAGTCACCAAAAAGTAACAAAATAATAATTAATGGTACCCTGTAAAACAACATGGAGTGATAGGCCATTTCACAGCAAGAATTAATACATTGATAACTGAATCTGGTGCTGAAAATGGTGCATGGAAGATTTACCCTGCATCATTCACAGACTACTTCAAACATAGAACTAATGGAATAAACCTGGTTTAATAACACTTTTTAGAGTGTACCTTAAATGGTCCTTTTCATATGAGGAGTGGTTAAAGATTCCAGGTTTCTACTCAATGGAGTTTAGAAGGATGAGGAGGATCTCATTGAAACTTACAAAATACTGAGAGACCTGGATAGAATAGACATGGTGGTGTTTTCACTCGTACAATCTGAGGGCACAGCCTCAGCGTGAAGGGACGACCCTTTAGACCTGAGATGAGGAGGAATTTCTTCAGTGGGAGGGTGGTTGATCAGTGGAACTCATTGCTGCAGAAGGCTGTGGAGGTCAAGTCTTTGAGATAGAGGTAGTAGGAACCACCAATGTTGGAGTCTGAGATAACAAAGTGTAGAGCTGGATGAACACAATAAGCCAGGCTGCATCAGAGGAGCAGGAAAGCTGATGTTTCGGGTCTGGACCCTTCTTCAGAAATGATGGAGGGGAAGGGGGCTCTGAAATAAATAGAGAGAGGGGGAGGCGGTGTTAGAAGGTGGATAGTGGAGCAGATAGGTGGAGAGAAGACGGACAGATCAAGGAGGCAGGGATGAAGCTAGTAGGTGAGTGTAGTTAAAGTTAGATGTGTTGTCGATTAGTGAGGGCATAAAAGGTTATTGGGGGAAGGCAGGAGAATGAGGTTGAGAAACATGTCAGCCATGATCGAACGGCAGAGCAAACTCAATGGGCCAAATGGCCTAATTCTGTTCTTATATTTTAAGGTCTTATGAAAAATTGGCTCCAGGAATAAGTACTTGTTTCGTGAATCAACTTTCAATTGATAGAAGGAAAAACAATAATTGCTTAGTTGCTTTTGTCAATTTTCTGACTTAAAATATCCAGGAGTTTATCATTGCTGAATATGGCTTTATGATCATTTTTCACAATGATAGAACAATTATTGAAATGTTTTGATGTTGGCAAATGCCAATTTCATATACAGTGGGCTGGATGAACACAGCAGGTCAAGCAGCATCATAGGCGCAGGAAAACTTGACGTTTCGGGCCGAAACCTCAAGTTTTCCTGCTCCTATGATGCTGCTTGACCTGCTGTGTTCATCCAGCCCCATGCTTGTTATCTCGGATTCTCCAGCATCTGCAGTACCTTTTATCTCTCATATACAGTGGGGTTGCACAAACAATGATGAATTGAAGAATGACTTAATCTATTGTTAGCGTGGCTGTGTGTAAAAGGAATATTGCTCAAGATCTCAGATCCCTGCTCTTTTTCAAATGGTGTATCGATTCCTTTATAACCACTGATATTGCCAGATTTAAATACTCTCTGTCAGACAGACAAGGTATGACACCCAGAGTGATTTTGATGCTGTTGGTGTAGGATGCTTCCTTCAACCACACCAATGAATATTTAGATGCTATAGTAACCCATTACTAAATTTTACCCATAGGTTGAAAACCCATTAAAGAAAGGAATTAAGAAGATAAAACTTCCACAAAACTTTGCTTCTATTGAAGGGTCTCTGGATTTGAAACATCAACTCAGTTTTTGTCTCTACAGATGCTGCCAAACCTGCTGGTTTTCTGTTTTTGGTTCATATCTTTAGTGTCCGCATTTCTTTATTTTATTTATGAAAAAACCTTGCTTTTCTGGTTGTGGGAAAATGTTATGGATGAAGACACAAGCTCTGTTTAGAAATCTCTAGTCATGTGGTTCAATGCATTTTATCTTATCTTTTAGTTAAATGAAGTCCAAGAAACCTGAGGTGTACTGAATAATCGAAGAAATAACTTCCAGACTCCTGTCATTCAGAAAGACTTCATCCTTTACAGTCACTGCTGAGGACTAGCCATTCTGTCTTTAAGAGAACTGCTTGCAATCACAGGAGCCTTTAGTTTATTAGTGAGTGATAACCTCTGCCCCATTACTTCCAAACCTTCCACTAGCAATAGTTATTCCAAACTATGCCTTGAAGACATTATTTATACTGAGATGATTATTAAAGATTCCTGACTGAAGTAAATGAGCTGTACAATATTTAACGCACCCAAAGCTTAAAGATTGATATTCACTGTGTGTGTACTGATCATAACATTTGCATCTTGGATGACAGGCAGTTAATTTTAAGCACCTTTTGAATTTAAAAAGAAATCTTCCCCATGGTGTGTTGAAATATAATTTTGTGAAAAAGTCATTGTCCTTAATTTAATGAAATTTGAGGGAATGGGGACAATGGCAGGGACAAGTGGTTATGGATGGAGAGCAGGGCGGGCAAGGCGTAGAGAAGTGACAAGAGAATTCACAGTCAATTCCCAGAAGCAGGAAAACTGACAGTCTTGCATTTTGTTAGGGAAGAGTCTGATGAAGGAATTCCACCCACTGGCAGTGAGATGTCCATTAAAATTGTTAACGAGTCACTTAGCACCAATTATCCCTGAGACTATCCAGATCTTATGGTCTCTCAGGGATTTAATGGGAATTCATGTAGGGTCTCCTGTGCCTGTTGTAAGCCGCTCAGCAAATTCTGTCAGGTTTGTCTCCAGCCATGTGGGGTGGGCTCCCTCACTGACACGCAGTCTGTGCCTGCCTGGGGAACCTGATAACGGAAATGTGTGGGAGCTTCTGAAAGCCATTCCCTGCTCTCCCCATGACCCCATTCTGCTCCATTTACCTCCTTTCAGGACCCCAGTGATGAACCCTGGTCAAAGTCACTTCCTATGGTACTTACAGTACTGAAAAGCTACCAGCTCTCGATAGCTTATTTCCACCCTCACTAGGAGGTTCCACACTCTCCAGATAAGTGCCTGCTTTGACGAGAAAGATCAGGCCTCATGGAAAGTCAAAATAAATCCAGTTGATTGTTTGTTTTAATATTATCAACATTATAAGCTATAAGTAACTCCTTGTGAGAAATTGAACCAACAATCAACTAACATAATGCTGCCTCTTTAGGAGCTGTGATCCCAATCCACTGGAGGTTAAACTGCTACCCAGTGACCTCACCAGTATCCTCTTCTACTTTGTTATTGGAACAAAAACCGTGGATCTGATCTGCATTTCTCACTAGAATATCCATTTGCTCATAAACAAGGCCTGTTAAACATAACTTTATTGTGGGTGATTACAGTGACTTCTTACCTTCAGCTGAAACCTGGGTGATAGGGGTTAAAACCTTTCCCCTATACTGAAGCCTTCCATCTGGCTATACTTTCTAGCACCTGACCCACCCAAACTGGCACAGAGAGAGCATGATTCTTACCAGCCAGTAAAATCTGGTGCTCGAGGATCGTCCTGGCAAACACGGTTAAACTAATGAATTCAATGGAAAGGAAAACTGAATGGATTCTATAATGGGCAGATGATAGTTTCACTTGTTTACTGTCCTTGTGGTATAGTTAAACTATTTTTATTTGAAAATAAATCATATAACTTAGCAAATAGCAATATAAGCTATCAGTAGTTCCAGAAAGTCTTTCCTGATGCAGAAAGAAAGAAAGAACTTGCATTTATGTGCACTTTACACAATCACTAGAAATCCCAAAAGAACTTTGCAACCAATGAAATACTCATAAAACATTGTTTCTGTTGTAATGCAGAAAATATGTTTTGCATATGGCAAGCTTCCATAAAGAGTAACGTGATAAAGTTTGCATTTTTTAGCGATTTTGTTTGATTGACAAATATTGGTCATGACATAAGGAATAAATTGCCATCTTTTCTTCAAATGTAGTACCATGTGATTGTAGAGAATCCAACTGAGAAAGTGCAGGCAGGGCCTGAGTTTTTACATCTCACCCGAAATACAGCAGCTCTAACAGTGCATCGTGCCCTCGGTTCCTCGCTGGAGGAGTCAGTCTGGAAGTGAATATAATTGTGACTAGAACCTATCATTCCAAGGGCAAGTGTGTTATCAAGTGAGCCACAGCTGACAGAGGAGTGAAAGGACTTAGTAATGCAGTAACAATTCATTCACTTAATGATTATCAGAATTCACTTCAGAACAGAGAATCTTGGCTGATAGTGATTTCATCAGTTTGTTTTTGGATTATCTGAGGAAGCATTTTCTTAACACAAAGATTTTCTTCTTTTGACTCATAAGTTGTCGGACAGGAGAGTAAAAACCATGCAGAAGATTAATTCCAACATTGGAATGTTTCCAATCAGAAGCTTACAGATGGTCTGTGGAGTCAGGTGGAGACAGCATCCATAGTTCGTTTGCTTTTTTTAATGGAGTCACATGACTTTTTAGTAACCTACATATATTTTATAAAATAATGTTCAGAGAAAACCAAAAGGTACAGCATATCAATTCACAAATGACTAACATAATTATATTTAAACAATCCTTCCAACATGGTTCTTGTGTAAGAAATCAAGCCAAATCTAAATATACCTTAAACAGTTATTTCTCATTGTACTAATGGCCACACAATAAATCACCATGAAAAATTAATGCTAAAAGCTCTACCATCATATGCGTACACTTCAGCAGCATGGAATCATTTTATTTCAAACCTGTCCTCATCTTTAGTTTCAATCATTTTTCACTTCATCCAAAACTTTAACAATTTTTTTTCTTGTATTCAGACATCATGGACTGCAAGCCTTAATTGTTTTATGATACCATTACTCCTCTAGATCCATCTTCCTCTTCATTTTTGTTTGACTTCACCCTTCCTTCAAATCTCAACCCTTTATCATGTTTTCACCATCCCTTTCATCTCTCTAACCTTGAATGATGTGTCCATGCCAATGCCCTCAGCTTCATTTCCATTTTTATATATAATGATCTCACATAATATGCAGTGTTTCATGTAAAAAATACTGCAGTAAAATCTGCTCTATTTTGTACCTGGGAACGTTCATTTTTTTTTTCTTTTGATTTGTAGCCCTTTTATATTGCCCTGGGCTTCCCTGCAGCATGATTCTTGTTTACACCAGAAGCAGGTTCACACAATTAGGGCAACGTTATGAGTCACAGTGAGCAGTAACGACCTAATTTCCCTGAGCTCTTGTCTCATGCACTCAGTTTTCAGTGCTGCTGCAAGAAGCCCGTGGTGAACATTATTCCACAGATCTCCTGAGATTAGACTGCTCGAGAATGCCAGAATGAGTAACACCTATCCTTTGCATGAGATTGTCGGACATTGAAAGCCTAATACCAACTGTTGTGAAACACTATCTGAAATGTTCTGAGGCCGGTGACCAGACTTACAAATGCAGGCCTCTTGTTTACCAGAAACACCTCACACACAGTAGGTAACTTATTGGAAAATAACAGTGTTTTACCCACAATCCTTTCACCCTTTTCATTGACCTTAATGGGAGGAAAACCATGGGTCATGCACCTGTGATTTTTCTGATAAACCTGTATGCAGTTGCCTTGCAAATGGTAGGGGGCTTCTAAATGACCTGCTCATTACTTGTGCTGCAATATTCAGTTTGCTCAATATTATACTGTTCAACAAATTTTTACCCTGTCAATATGTTTCAGATATACCTTTTTTTTCTTTATTCATTCACAGGATGAGGACATCGCTGGCTAGGCAGCGTTTCTTGCCCATCCCTAATTGCCCAGAGGGTTGTTGAAAGTCAACCACACTACAGTGGGTGTGGAGTCACAAGTACGCCAGACCAGGTAAGGATGGCAGTCTCCTTCCCTAAAGGACATTAGTGAACCAGATGGTTTTTTCTAACAATTGACATTGTTCATGGTCATCATTAGACTCTTAATTCCAGATATTTTATTGAATTCAAATTCCACCATCTGCCATGGGGGCATTTGAACCCAGGTCCCCAGAACATTATCTGTGTCTCTGGATTAACAGTCCAGCAATAATACCATTAGGCCATTGCTTCCTCTTATACCTGTAAAACATTGGACTCTATTGCTTAACACCACAAGAACTGAAAATTACTTTTCTTTTGCCTTCCACTATTTTGTGCTTCTAAACATTGCTAACCTATGTGTCTTCCTCAAGATGAGAGTGCAAAGATTGTTTGGGAGATGGACTTTTCCATTAACCATCAATGGTCATTTGCAGTAAGACAGCAATGGTACAAATTAAAGAGGACAATGTTGGGCAGAGTAGGGCACATTTTTCTTCCAAGGTAGAGCTGTTTACTTTTCATTGCATTGCTGGCAGTGAAAAATAACAGAAAATTAGCTGAAGTTTACATAAATGAAATAGATAAAATCAATGTCGTGCTCAAAATCTGAATTAATGAGTCAACCTGAACATTGAGAAATTTGATCAAATTGCTCACCTTCTTTTCAGAACTTGACACATATCAGTGCAAAATTAGATTTCTTTTTTTCCCCAGCCAAGTCTAAACTTGGTGATTAAAACAACTCTAACTTCAATGTAAAATAAATTACTGAGATAACAAGCATGGGGCTGGATGAACACAGCAGGTCAAGCAGCATCATAGGAGCAGGAAAACTTGACGTTTCGGGCCTAAACTTTCATCAGAAATGGGGGAGGGGAAGAGGGTTCTGAAATAAATAGGGAGAGAGGGGGAGGCGGATAGAGGATGGATAGAGGAGAGGATAGGTGGAGAGGAGGC
>JAHRHZ010000125.1:3027021-3041552 GCA_024137785.1 Ginglymostoma cirratum | reverse complement strand
TTCACAAGCTTCAAAATGTCCCCTCCCCCAACCGCATCCCAAAACCAGCCCAGCTCATCTCCACCTCCCTAACCTGTTTTTCCTTTCACCTATCCCCTCCTCCCACCTCAAGCCACACCCCCATCTCCTATCTACTAACATCATCCTGCTCCCTTGACCTGTCTGTCCTCCCTGGACTGACCTATCTCCTCCCTACCCCCCTACCTACACTCACCTTTACTGGCTCCATCCCCGCCTCTTCGACTTGTCTGCCTCCTCTCCACCTATCCTCTCCTCTATCCATCCTCTATCCGCCTCCCCCTCTCTCCCTATTTATTTCAGAACCCTCTTCCCCTCCCCCATTTCTGATGAAGGGTTTAGGCCCGAAACGTCAAGTTTTCCTGCTCCTATGATGCTGCTTGACCTGCTGTGTTCATCCAGCCCCATGCTTGTTATCTCGGATTCTCCAGCATCTGCGGTACCTTTTATCTCTAAAATAAATTACTGTAAGTTTATGTATTAACAAACAGTAATGATAAAATGTACACAGACATAATTTAGTGTCATTTATTGTAACATCTGACTGTCAGGTGAAGTATTAAGAGGCTTATAGACTTTTCCTCTTCTCATGCAATGCTAATATGAACTAGTTTGCCATTCTTCTTATTCCTGTAAAATGCATTAAACTATCTTGTGCATTTTGAGAATATGAAAATACCTAATTCAACAAATGTTAGGGATATTTTACCTCATTTGATTTTGTACGATCCTCCATAGTAGGATATGAACAGTATCCTACTGCAATTAGCCGGCAATTCACACATTCATCCACACCATTGTCTCGGAAACCCCAACACTAACACATCAACTGAAGTCAGGAAGTATAGGATGAGCACATCACCTCAGACAACTCATTGCTTAACAGTAAAAGCAATGCTTGGAATGACCAAATTAAATAGTTTAATTACAAATTTACTTAGTTTAACATTTATTGATATAATTATAATAACTATATTACAAGGACACAAGCAACCTGATGTTTCCTTTCTTTGTTTGTATGAATAGAAATGACAGAACAAACCATTGACAATGAAGTTGTGAACAGACAGTCTCATTTAATTTATAATATACCAGTATTCAAGTAAATGCTCTATTTCAGATAGAAACATGTTTCTTTTCAGCCAATCTCTGTTAATAACATTTCAGTACCAAATGATGTTATAACATTCATCAGTCTCCCCATTGCTACATTTGGTCTTATACTATTAAAAATACATGCAACATTATAAAGATTAATATTTAGCCAGGAGCAATTCAATCACAGACACTGCTGGTTGTTTATAAATCTTGTACTGGTGTTCCCTCAGCTTACAGTAGTGTAAACTATCATGCTAGTCACAATGCAGCATTTCAGTTAGAATATTCTGATCTCAGATCTTATGTAATTTATAGTTACTAGGATTTAGAGTCCAATCTTTGAGGTTGTTGTCATTCTAGAGCAATCTAAATTCAATGGTATGTCGCCAAAAACTTTAATAAAGTTTACCAAATTAATGTGTTACATACTGAAATGCACAAACATTATAGGTGTTCCTGATACTTAATAATTCAGGCTTCACCAATATATTACGAATTCTACTATCTGTATGAGAGGCAAGTAAGTTTGTTTAATTGTTTGTTCTCAAAATCCAAGCCAAGTCACTGAGTGTATTTAAGACAGAGATAGATAGGCTCTTGATTAGTGAGGAAAACAAGGGTTACGGGAGAAGGTAGGAGAATGGGTTTGAGAAACATATCAGCCATGATCAAATTAAGGAGCAGCCTCAACCAGCCAAGTGGCCTAATTTTGCTCCTATATCTTATGGCCTTATAGTCTTATTCACTAAGTAAATAATTCCATTTATTTACTTTCTAACATACTGATTTTATCTGCTGCATCTTTCAGTGTCATTTTTTAATTCAAGAACAGAAGTTGCTGGAAAATCTCAGCAGGTATGGCAGCACCCGTGAAGCAAAATCAGAGTGAATGTCTGGTGAGCTTTCCTCAGAACTGAAGGTAGTTAGGAAAATGCCGGTTTATTTACGGAAGATAGGGAGAGGGGAGGGGCTAAGGAGCAAACAATAGGTGGGGATAGAGCCCTAAAAAGAGTACAGTTGGACAAAGGAGTTGATAACAATCTGGCTGGGAGGGTGAACTGCTGTTAACAGAGACTATTAGCGGCTAACAATAGTTAGCGTGTGGTCGCAGACTATGTGATAACAAGGTCTGGTGTATGAGGTTGCGGTCTAGGACACTGGAGGATTTAGGCCCTGAAATTATTGAACTCGATATTGAGACTGGAGGGCTGCAGGATCCCCATGCTCAAAATAAGGTGTTGTTCTTCCAGCTTGCACTGAGCTTCACTGGAACACTGTAGCAAGCCTGAGGCAGAGATATTTGCAAGGGAACAGGGTGGTATGTTTGAGTGGCAGGCAACTGGAAGCTCAGGTTCTTTTTTTCAGGCGGAACGTAGATGTTTCCTGGATCATGAGTCTCCCCCTGGACCATGACTCCACCGTAGAACATCAAGCCATTGTAGCAACTACAGTCACTGAACTCATTTCATCCTCACTGCCTCCAAGCTGATAGACCCCAGCTCTGCACAGCTTGTTTCTACCTCCCAAAAATCCATAAACAAGACTGTCTGGGATAGACTGGCGACCAATATTGTTTCTGCCTGTTCCTGCCCCACAGAACTCATCTCATCCTACCTTGACGCGATGTTTTCTCCCTTGGTCCTGTCCCTGCCTACGTATATCTGCAATTCCTCTCACACTTTACACCAGTTTTAGAATTTCCAGTTTGCAGGGTCCAGCCACCTCCTCTCTACCAGGAATGTGCAATCCCTTTACACATCCATTCCCCACCAGGATGGGCTCAGGGCACTCCACTTCTTCCTGGAACAAAGGCCTGAACCGTCCCTACCCACCACCACACTCATCCACTTGGCTGAGCTCATGCTCAACCTGCACAACTTATGACTGACTCTTCATGGAGTACATGGAACATTCTTTATTCCAGTTCTTTTCTGGCCCACATCCACAACTCTTTCTCCAATATATTGATGATATCATCAGTGCTGTTTCCCTCTCTCGTCCAGAATTGGAAAAGTTCATTGATTTCACTTCCTATTTCACACCCCACCCTCACTTTCACTTGGTCTACCTCTGACTCCTCCCTTGCCTTCCTCAATATCTGTTTCCATTTCTGGGGATAGACTGGTGATTAATATCCACTATAAACCCACTGACTCCCACAGCAACCTGGACTACATATCATTGCACCTTGTTTCCTGGAAAGATTACATTCCATTCTCCCAGTTCCTCTGTCTCCATCGCATTTATTCCAAAGAGGCCAGCTTCAACAAGGGAGCCTCCAAAATGGCCACATTCTTCCTCAGCCAAGGATTCCCCAGCACCATTGTCGAAAGGGTCCTCAACCGGGTGCAACCCATCTCCCGCACTTCCACCCCCACCCCTCCTCTTCCCTCCCCCAACAGCAATAGGGTTCCTCTTGCCCTTACCTACCATCATTTCCACCATGTCCAGCGAGATGCCACCACCAGACAAATATTCCCCACGCCTCCCTTGTCCACCTTCTGCAGAGACTGCTCCTTTCAGGAAACCCTGGTCCACTCTTCCTGAATTCCCAACAACACCCCACAACCCCAAGCAACCACCGAAGGTGTAACACCTGCTCATTTACTTCCTCCCTCTCCAGTATTAAAGGGCCCAAGCATACCTTCCAGGGGAAGCAGCACTTTATCTGCATTTCACGCAGTTTAGTCTACTGCATTCGCTGCTCACAATTTGGTCTCCTCTAGAGTGGGGAAATGAAGCATAGACTGAGTGATTGCTTGGCAAATCATCTACGTTCTGCCCACAGAAAAGACCCTGAGTGTCCAGTTGCCTGCCACTTTAACAAATCACCCTGTTCCCTGGCCAATATCTCTGTCTCAAACCTGCTGCAGTGTTCCAGTGAAGATCAGCGAAAGTTTGAAACAACACCTCATTTTCCGCTTGGGGTCCCTGCAGCCCTCCAGACTCAATATCGAGTTCAACAATTTTAGGGCCTGAGCTCTCCCATGTCCTATACCCCTTACTCCAACATCAGGCCTTGTTATCACATAGCCTGTCATTACACACTACCTATTGTTAGTCACTAACAGTCCCCATTAACGGCTATTCACTCTCCCAGCCAGATTGTTATCCACTCCTTTGTCTGTCCAACTGTTCCTCTCTCTCTTTGCGCTCTATTCCTACCTATTGTTTACTCCTTAATCCCACCCCCCACTCTACCTTCTGCATATAAACCAACATTTTCCTAACTACCATCAGTTCTGAGGAAGGGTCTTTGGGCCTGAAACGCTAACTCTGATTTCTCTTCACAAATGCTGCCAGATATGCTGAGCTTTTCTAGCAACATCATTTTTTGCTTCTGATTTCCAGCATCCGCAGTTCTTTTGGTTGTTTTTTAGTTGTTCGTGTGAAACTTGTGAAAGCCATGTGGTGTAGGTACAGCTACAGTGCTGATAGAAAGAGAGATCCAGAACTTTGACCAGCAGCAATGAATTATGATGAGTGAACAGAGAAAGCATGTTGGATGGAAGTAGGCACAAAGGTGGCATCAGGGTATGAGTGCCAAGCAAATTGTTACAGTGCATGAAATGATGCTAGAGATATGAGGGGCTCTGGGACCGTGTAGAGAGCATTGGGTAGCATGGTTTGGCATGGCTGGGGCATGTGTAATGTGTGGAGGTGAGACGGTGTGAGGATGAAGGTTGAACGTTTAATGTTATTCCCTTCTTGAGAGGTAAGATATTCCATTGGAGGACAGTGGTAAAGGTATTGTGCATTTTGTTCGAGGTACAGCACCCTTTGAGATTGTGCGCCTGCTTGCTTGTGCATAAGACATGCATAAATTCATTGAGACCGCCAAGGCTTTCATGCAATATAGGTGTCACTGGAAGACCAACATTTGTTACTCATCCTTAATCTTTCTTGAACTGAGTGACTTGCTAGGGCCATTTCAAAGACAGCTAAGAGTCAACCACATTGTAATATGCCTGGGGTCACATGTAGGCCAGGTAAGGATTGGAAATTTCCTTGCAAAAAAGACCATAGTGAACCAAATAGATTTTTGCAATATTGTTGCATAGATTGTTTCATGTTCACTATCACTGAGGTTAGCCTTCAATTCCAGTGTTATGAATTGAACACAAATTCCACCAGGAGCCATGGTTGGATTTGATCTTATGTTCCCGAGGCAATAGCTTGTGCCTTTAAAATAATTACCACTGTAGTGACATTATACTTTTATCATCATTCCCAATCCTGCTTTCACAAAAGTATTAAGCATTTTTAAATTATTGTTCTCATAAACCATTGTAGGATTTATGCTATATGACTCATTCCCCAAATTATCATCTTCATAATGCCTCTCAAGTGAGCACTTTGATTAACAGTCCTTATTTTTATTGAGTTCAAATACTTGCATAATGGACCAAACACTAAAGGGATTAAGCACTTAAGTGAAATGTTTGTCTACATACGGGATTAGTTGAAGGAATTTCAATGATTTTAATGTAATTTTTGCTATCAACGAGAGTTTTATTTTCCAAGGGTGATCTTATCAACAGACACCATCAGCATGTCTCCCTCCTGACATGAGCACAGTGATTCCCCCCCAACCTGAGTATAGTGAACCCCAACCCTCTCAACATGAGCACAGAGATCTCTAAGATCCCTCTAGGATCCTGGATCTTGGTTGTTGGATTTGAATCTAGGCTTCTGCCAGACCATCCAATTCTGCACCCTGGTACTCATTGCAGGAAAAAAAACGCAGTCCCTAAGAAAAGGAAAGTTTGTACCAAACCCCAAGGTAAATATAAGAATTTTGGTCAGGGCGTGTTCAGGGATCCTATTGATTGGGATGATGAGGGGAGCTGGAGTTGGAATTTAGAGATCTAGTGGGCAGGCACAGAGGTGGCATATTAACTTGGGAATGATGGGCGCAAGGCAAGATAGTAACTCATTTCCTGTGCTCTTTTCATTCAGAGCTGTGAAGGTGTGTGCTTGTCACATTCTTTCTGTGTTCACTAGCCACATGTGTTCTTGCAGCTGAGTTAACATGAGGCCTTAAAGTGACCTTGATTGGCAATTTAAGATCTTCAGCAGAACCAAGGGAGGTGAGCGGACTGACACATTACCAGACTCCTGTAACTGGGAGGGGTTGGCAGCGGGGTGCGGTGTTGTTGGTGAAGGTCAGGGATATACAGTAAGGAGGTGGTGAGCTGGCTGTCCATTTCTTTTTGTGTGTGCCCCAACCCCTGCTATGTTAGCATACATCAGCAAAAGTTGTAAAATTTAATCCATGAATAATTGAGTTGGAAAATTAAGGCCAATTCCAAATCAAAGTGAACATTTTCCTAATACAAAAGGGAGCTCAACTTATATCTAAACATGAAACTTAATTCCCTTCATCTACTGATTTTCTTCAACCTGTTTATTTAAACAAGCTCTCAATAAGACATGTTAGTAAGTAACACTGTGGTGAAGCTATAGGCTGCATTCATGTGTAGAGATGACGCCATCGTATTATCAGGTCAGTTTTTAATTGTACTTTTGCTTTGTTGGCTTGGCCAGTATTTATTACCGATTCCCCATTGCCCTTGAGAAAATGGCGATGAATAGCCCTCTTGCACCAATGGAGTTTCTGTGATGTAGGTACACGCACAATCCTATTAGGAAGGGAGTTCCACGATTTTGACCAGTTGAAGTGAAGGAAAGGCAATATATTTCCAAGTCAGGATGGTGAGTGGCTTGAAGCACAACTTTAGATGATGGTGTTCCCACTTATCTGTTTATTCTTCTAGAAAGAATAGAATAGAACAGAATAGAATATCCTTTATTGCCATGTCTACTCCAGTACAGAAGGACAGTAGTACAGTGAAAAGGTTTTACAATGGCTGCCTCTAATGGTGCCACCTCAGGTACAAGTGCCTAGGTACAAATCTTGGATACAAAAGGGAAAATAGTAGCATTACTTAGAGTGTCTAAAAAATAAGTTGGAAATAAGATAGTTATAATATATTAAAGGATTGACAATACAGTCTGGTAAAGAACTTCAAATAGACTTTACACTGCTGCAGCATTGCAGCAGCTCAGCGATGGCAATAGTCATGCGCTTGGAAAATACTGTTGAAGGGACTTGCTGAATTACTGCAATGCACTTTGTGGATGGTACACACTGCTGCTCCTATGTAGCAGTAGTGGAGGGAGTGCTCTTTTAAGTTAGTGGATCAGGTGCCAATAAAGCAGCTGTTTTGTCCTGCATAGTGTCAAGGCTCTTGAGTGTTGGAGCTGCACTCATTCAGTCAGGTGAAGAATATTCCATCATACTCCTGACTTATGTGGATGATGGACAAGCTTTGGAAAATCAAGAGGTGAGTTGCTCATCTCAGAATTCTAAACTTCTGACCTGCTTTGCTAGACATTGCATATAGATAGATGGTCCAGTTCAGTTTCTGGTCAGTGGTGACACATAGGATGTTGATACTGAAGGATTGACTGATGATAATGCCATTAAATGTCAAGGGGAAATGGTAAGATTCTATCTTATTGGAGATGGTCATCGCCTGGCACCTACATGGTAGACATGCACAGAATTTGATTTATTAAAGCTGCATATCAAATATATGGATGCACACTTTTCTTCCTTTCTGTTCATTGATATCAATGTTTAAGGAACATCAAGGCAGTAATAGCTGATTTTCCGATATGAGCTCTCAGTTTGTAAAACTCTTGAGTAAGAATTAAAAGTGAAACTTCATTTCATAGTTCTTATGAAATTTCATGAGAGGAGACTGCTGAAAGAAATTTTCCAAATTTGCACTTGAATAGTAAGCAAGATGAAGGAACTTCACAGGTTTAAGTCATTCCTTCTGAATATACAACTATCTGGCAGGCCTTTAAAAACTGATAAAATGGGTAAATTGAGAACATTCAAGGAATGGATTGAGTAATTATAGATTATACTTAATCCTCCATTGCCTACTGATTTATTTGGAACTTGATTTTGGAATGAACCTCTCAACAGGAAATCAACTCAGGAATTTAGTATAGTGTTGGAGTGGGAGCAATATTTATGGGGTCTTAACACACATCTTCCTATTTCCCTGTTTCTACGCAGTTTAAAGATGTGAGCCTTACCTTTAGGATATTGCACTTTTGCACTCAGTAGTTAAAGAAGCATGCACAAAACCTCAATAAAACCAACCACATGAGCTGTGAGTAAAACAGAGGCTTGAGTGTATCACAAAACTGTAACACATTTTCAGGGAGAAGATGACATTATTTAATTTGTCAAACTTAAGATGCTCACAATTTCTGATATAAATCTTGATGTGTTACTGACATTTAATACACTCCAGGTATTGCTTACATTATCTAAGTATACGTTGGTGGGGTACCTTGCAATCAATTATCCCCCATCGTGCACTCAAATACACTTTATAATTATCATGTACTATCATCAACAATCAATTAACTTCAAGTTCTCAGAAAGTGTGCATAAAATGTATTCAACTGTACTGAAAAATTAAAATGAGCACAAAGTAAAAGACACTTCAACTGAATTATGAAAATGAACAAAAGATTGGCGAATACAATATTCTAAACATAACAACTCATTTATGATGACATTTGTTTTCTAAAGAAGTTAATCACTGTTCATTTCTCATCCTACTAGTCATTTCTGACCCAAGGCAGAAATTAAATGGCTGATAAGTGAAAAACATTTACTTTTGTCACTTGATGATAGAATATATTGTACTGCTAAATTCAGTGCAATATCTCAATAGAAACTATAAAGCTGAAGAAATCAGAACAGTGATTGATTGGTGGAACATTTTAAACAAAATTTACTGATACGATATTCAAAAAGCTTTTCTAATCTTGTGCCATTCTGTTTATTTATTAATACCTGTTCATGGAAAATGTTTGACTGATCCAGTATGTGCGCCTTGGTTTAGCAGGGGGTATCAAAGTAATATTTATGTTATGTATGGGGTGGGAGTCATCTGTTGTTGAGATAATTTATTTTGCTTATGTAGCAGTGCAGCAATTAAACAGAGTGAAGAGTCTTGGAACAATATAACATAAGTGTGTAATAATATGCACAAAATAACTCCGCAAAGGCCGATATCCTGTTATGAAGCCACCCTCTCTTTGCATTTGGAGAATCCTTGACATGGATCAAGCTTCCTCAGAGCCAGGCCTCAGAGTGAACAGAACCTCTGACATTCTTGTTTAGATCTGTCAGCCAGGGCTCCCCGATTGGGCCAGATTAATGGTCCCAATCATGGAACTCATTCTATGAGGTCCACTTGGCTGACTTTGTTACAATCTATTACACCCCTCCCCCTCTGGGTCTGAGGACATAGTTTGGTTCTATTTTTTTTGTAGCACCTCCTGGGGCATTTTAGCACCATGACAGGTTCCTCCAATTCTGCCTCTGAAATGGGTGGTGGGTAACGCACAGTAGCTTGCCTTTTGCACCGACAGCAGCTTGGAAGAAATTCATTCTCCAGGTTTGAAAGGTGTCCAGGTGGCCAAATCCACAGTGTCCGTCTTAGATTTGGAGGTAGCTTCAATGCTTGATGGAGAGGAAGGACCCACAGGTTCCGGTACAGTTAGAAAGGTTGTCGAGGATCTGAGCACATTTTGCTCCTGCACTATCTGCAAGTTTGCAGCTTTCATATGGTCCTGCGATCACTGAAACAACCACGCTGATATTAACCTCCATTAGAACCAGGTGACTTTTTAACCAGATGTTTCTTTTGATTGGTTCTAATTTGGATGTTGTTAAGCAATTTAACCGTTCTAAATGAGATGTAGGTGGATTTTCCAGGGTGTGCACTCTCCTGGTTACTGGCCTAGAGTTCCCTTACTCAGTTTAAGTCTATTTGGGCTCTTTTGCCGTCTTGAGTCTGGAACTACAATGGCTTGCCAACCTGGATCATGAAGAAAAGTTTAACCATTTGGCCAAGGCTTAGATTGGTTTTTGGGTTCTGCTGAGGGTTGACCTAGGGCCTCTCTGTTCAGGATTTGTCCTGAGTGATGCTGTGCAATTGCCTTTACTCAAGTGGTGTTCTCAAGTTCAGTTAGACTGGCGAGGGTGTCCACTTCCATTGGAATACCTTACAACTCATATGCTCCACTTGCTGCATCTTCAAATGATAAAGCCAGCTGTAGTGCCTGTCTGAAGACCAGTTGGGCTTCAGCTAGTAGGCACTTTTGCATGGTTACATCGTTAGTCCCACATATCAAACAGTCTCTCAGCATCTCATTAAGGATCAAACCAAAGTCATATACCTCTGTCAGTTGGCTTAACATAGTCAAAAATCCCAATATGCATTCCCTTGGCTCTTGTATTGTCGAGTAAAACTGATAGCATCACAGAACTAGAGAAGGCTTGGGGTCATAAAATTCCTTGACTAAAAAAAAAACTTATGAAAGGTTTTAGTAAATGGAGCCTCAGGAAACATTGGGCTCCTAATAACTGAAAAGAGCTATGGGTCTACAAGCTGTCAGGAGAATTACTTGGTGCTTTTCATCTGCCCCAATGTTATTTGCCTTCATAAAATGACACATTCTTTCCACATTCTGCTCCCTGTCTTTGACAGCAGGATCAAACCAGTCAACCTTCAAATAATGGCATGATGCCAGAAATGTTTACCCTAACACAATAGCGACTGTTGCCAGCAAATTTCTTCAGGTGTGTACTTTTCTCTTGTTGCCACTGAAATAACTCCACAGAGGCTGGTATCCCATCACCAAGTCATCCTTTAGTTACATGTGCATATTACTTGATACTGGTCTGGCTTTCTCAGAGTCAGGTCTAAGAGTGAACAGAGCCTCTGGCACTCCTGTCAGCCAGGGTTCCGTGATTGGACCGGGTTAAAGCCCCAGTCAGAGAACTCATATTCTACGAGGTCAACCTGACTGACCGCATTACAATCACTACAGTTCACAGCTGTCACTTTTCTTGGGGAGGAATCTTGCGCTCTGCAGTATTTTTGCATTTTTTGCAAATGTAGCCAGAATTCCTTAGTCATGGCACATGAGAAACTTTAAGTGGTTGGTTATTGTACATCTTTTAGCTCATTATGATTTTAAAGCCTCTTTTTCCATCAATTATTTGTCATTGAAATAGGATGAAGAATATCATGATGTTGAACTATCAAGTATACCATTCACATTCCATCATTTTAAAAAATGAGTTGCCTTGCAGACATTATTGTTCAGTTCGTGCCACTTATCAGATAAATAGTTTGTACTGTAATTCTTTGTGCCATCCAAGATTAAAACGCTATACAACTAGTCATTATTTTAATGGTAACTTTTTTGTATTTGTTGCTGGAATGCAGATATCATTGGAGAGGCCAACATTGATTACCCATTCCTTGGGCTGAATTGTCACAGTGGACCACATTGCTACCTGAGTCACATGTAGGAGACACCAGGTAAGGTCATTACCTAACTAAATGAGTTTTTACAACAATCAATAATAGATGTCACTGTTACTAAGATTTTCTTTCACTTTCATATTTGATCAATTTCATTTAAATGCCACCAAATATGATGGTGTGATTTGAGCCTATGTCCCAAAAGCATTTATCTGGGCCTCCAGGTTATTAGTCTAATCACATTATCTCAACATCACCATATCTTCAGATTCAAATTTATGAATTGGATTGTGATTGAGACTCTTCAGAAATGTGTGTTTTTTTTTAAATGGAGCAACTTAAAAGTGGAGTCCCAGATAGATAGTCCCAGGTGAAGAAGGCGTTTGATATGCTTGCCTTTATTGGTCTGTGTATTACATACAGGAGTGGGGAGGTCATATTGCAGCTGTGCAGGACATTGGAAGGCCACTATTGGAATACTGCATGCAATTCTGGTCTCCCTGCTAAAGGATAGATGTTGTAAAACTTGGAAAGGTTCAGAAAAAGGATTTACAAGCACATTACCAGGGTTTCAGCCATAGGGAGAGGTTGTGTAGACTGGGGCTATTTTCCCTGGAGTATCGGGGCTGAGGGGTGACTTTTTACAAATTTAAAAATCATGAGTGGAATGAATGGGGTCAACCAATAAGGTCTTTTCCCCAGGGTCGGGGAGTCTAAAACTAGGCAGCATTGGTTTAAGGTAAGAGTGGAAAGATTTAAAAAGGGTCTAAGAGGCAACTTTTTCATGCAGAGGGTGGTGCGTGTATGGAATGAGCTGCCAGAAGAAGTGGTTTAAAAGTGATCTGGATGGGTATATGAATATGAAAGGCTTAGAGGGAACAAGGGAAACGCTGGCAAATGGGACTAGATTTATTTAGGATATCTGGTTGGCATGGACGAGTTGGATTGAAAGGTTTGTTTCTGTGCTGTATATCTGTTATGACTCTATGACTGTATTACATTTACTGCAAAAATGCAGGTCTGAAGTGACAAAATAATTTTAAATAATGTTCTTCACCGAAGTGACAGCAGCCCAAATCAAAATACGAAGAGAAACTGGAATGACCGATAACTTTAGATAAGAATTGAAACTTGACAGTGGCTTTGCCCTGAATAGGTCATGTGATATACTACAGAACTGGACTAAATCAGGTTTTAGACAAAGGGGCAACGAATAATATGATAAAAACTGAACTGGACAGGCTGGATATCTGACGTATAAACATAAATTGCGGGAGATACTCACCAGATCAGGCAATATCTACGGAGAGAGCAACCTTTAAGAGGAGGGTTTTTCCAGGCCGAGGGAGCCAGGTCTGCATGTGTGAGTGGAGATAAATTGCCTGAAATTGACATCTGGTTAAGATCCTGACACCGTCCCACCCTCTCCCTAGTTTCAACAGGGCAGGATTGAAGGCATCAGGGGAAATCTCTTGGATTAGTTAGGTAAGTAATTGACACATTTAAAATGCCATTTAAGAATGGACTTAATCTTCAATTTGGTGTTTAACAGCTAGGAATCTTATTTCTTATTTGCCAGCATTTCAGTTGGGTCACCAAATTGGATGTAAATTTGGAAAACCTTCGATAAAGTTGACAAGCTGGGAAGTGAAACTGAAGTGCTGCAGCCATGGCTGGATGAGAGGCTGCTATTCAGAGCATTTCCTTGCTTAAAGAGTGCTTCCACTCTTTTCCAGGGCATTTCAATCTTTTGACAATGGCTTTACCTATCCAGCACGTCACCCAGCATTTCTACTTCACCATGACATGGGAGCAGTTCTATTTCTGCAGCTTCCACACTCTGACTAGTTCCAAGAAAAGAACCAAGAACGTTGCCAACAATGTCGACTGCAGCGAGAGCAAAACCAACAGCAAAATACTGCAGAAGTTGGAAATCTGAAATAAAAGTAAAAATATCCTGGAAGCCATCAGCGGGGCAGGCGGCATGTGTGGTGAAACAGACTTACCATTTCAATGATCTTTCATCATGACAGAAAAAATATGGAAGTGGAAGAACTATTTTTTTAAAATCAGTAGAATGAAGGGGGAACAAATGGGAAGCTCTGTGATACTGTGTAGGACCAGCAAAACCAACTAACAAAAACTTTCATGATGCATAAGCCAAAGAAAGTGGTACTGCACACGATAAAGAAACAAGGATTGCGCCCAGATACAACGTCAGTTGTCGTTTAGTTGCTGTCTGAATGCAACATGAGGGTTTATAGACTGCCAAAAGGCAAGCAGCAACAAGAAAATGGTTGCACAGTGGCTCAGTGGTTAGCACTGCTGCCTCATAGCACCAGGGATGTGGGTCCAATTCCAGCCTCAAGCTACAATCTGTGTGGAGTTTGCACATTCTCCCAATGTCTGCATGGATTTCCTCTGCGTGCTCCAGCTTCCTGCCACTGTCCAAAGATGTGTAGGTCAAGTAGACTGTCCATGCTAAGTTGCCCATAGTGTGTAGACTAGATGGATTAGCTGTGAGAAGAACATAATGGAAGTAGAGATCAAGTTCTAATGTTTATGGAACTCAATATTGCATCTAGAATGCTCTAGACTCCCCAGGTGAAAGATAAATTATTGTTTCTTAAGTTTACAATGAACTTTATTGAAACACTTGTTGCATATCATGAACAGAAAGGTCACAGTGGTGGTAAGGTAGGTGTGATAAACCAAGCCTTGCTGGCTGACAGTTACCCTGACGTGTTTTATTTCACCGAGTGCCATGTAAATACTCCATGTTGTGACCAGAGAGCTTCTGACATGTTTCAGAGATAGTAGTAACTGCAGGTGCTGGAGAATCTGAGATAACAAGGTTTAGAGCTCGATGAACACAGCAGGCCAAGCAGCATCATAGGAGCAGGAAAGCTGACGTTTCGGACCTAGACCCTTCTTCAGAAATGGGGGAGGGGAAGGAGGTTCTGAAATAAATAGGGAGAGAGGGGGAGGTGGATAGAAGATGGATAGAGGAGAAGATGGGTGGAGAGGAGACAGACCGGTCAAAGA